>JAECUM010017169.1:0-63526 GCA_016617855.1 Megalonaias nervosa | reverse complement strand
CATTATCACAATTTTAAAACCTCTAGCTTACCAAGATGTAACCATCAAACTATTAAGTTTTTCCTGTAAAAACAACAGTTGCACCTCAACCTCTGACGTCACTATCGCGTCTTCCGTGCAATAATCTGGCTTTTAAAATTATATATTATATCTGACTATATTTTTTATTTCGCTGTTCAATAACTGCTTTTGTTGTTTGTAAATATTGCAAGAGCATATGGAAACAACAAAATTATGGATAAATAGTGAGAGGAAAGGGAATCCAGTGCGAGAATCAAATCTCAAGCAATCGTGCAAACAAGTGCTACGGAAGGAGTTCGTTAGTTCTAGTTGAAAACAGTTAGCTAAAAAGGAAGAAATACAAGTCCATATGGGCAAATTTATAAATAGAAAGCTAACATATTCCTTTTAAATATTCTTACAATTTGTTCAATTACCCCTCTGTCCATGTTCGTTTCAAAACCTGTTATACTCAACTTCAGCTTCTATGGTTTTTTTGTCTAATTTTCGCATGTTGATTATTAGCTACTGGTAGTCAGTTCTTTGCAACGTCATCAGTATCTATTCCTCAACTAAATGTATCGGACGTGATTTAATATTTTTTTATTTTATACTTATTTTATCGCTGTATCACTTGGTAAAATAAATATTTGATCACCAGCAGTTGGCTTAATCTAATCTTTAATTTTATTGAAACTTGTTAACACTCATTAGTCTGAGTTTTATCATTGCTGGCCTTAAATTAACTCTTTAATTAATTGGGTTTCTATACCAATTAAATATGATTGCTTGGTTTTTAAAGTAAATTTATTATCTTTTTTGTAGGTAGGTCAAACAGTTAACCATCAATCTCTTCAATTTGCACCATACCATACTCTGTGAAACTAAAATGACATAAGCAGCTAGACTGGTGAACCTGATGTTTTGCAAGAAACAAAGATGGTGGAGGGCCCTGTGTTATTTATTTATTATCTTTAAAATTTTAAAAGCAAAAGTGAATCGTTTTTCAAAATGGTTTCGAGACAGTTTTTCTTGAACCAAAAAATACAAGTAATAATTTATGACGAGTGTTTGAAAAATGAAAACGGAGGTGAGCTTGGTTTTGTACAAAGCAAAATATGGGGATGACAACATTTCGGTTAGTCAAACAATGAAAACAATGGTGTCCCAGCTTTTAAAAAAAAAAAACAACATCGCAACTGGTAATCATACCCATGGACGAGAGTGTTTGAAAATAACAACGGTGAGCCAGAGATTTGGACATTTCTTAAAACCGTTTTCAAGATGTTGGGTGGCTCAGGATATTAAACCACGCATTTTGTCAAAACTACAAATAATGGATCGACACATCTTCTTGAGACAGGATAGATGTAGATACAATGGCGGATATTCAACTATAATGATAAATAGATGGTTGGTTAATACTACTATATATCGAACAAAATTGCTTACTAGGTTCAATGTCAGTTGAATATATCTATATCCTTAGAAACAAAAGTATGTATATCTATACTATACGTGTTAACTGTCAAGAGTATATATTGTAAAAGGTAATTTTTAAACATACTAAATAGCTGCTTTTGTACAGTGTGGGTTTGTACTATACGAACAGGTCATTTCATTGGAATATACATTTTGTGACGTTTTAATCTTAGAAGCTGTAGAAGAAATCTTGTTGACAATTTTGAGTTCAGGTCATAGGTTTCCCATCAGGAAAACCATGTGAAATAATTTCTGCTTGACTCTCTATCACATAACTTGACCTTGATGGCAAATTAGAGTGATTTCGAAATGATTAGTAGATCTAAGGGATGTTTATCTGATAATTAGTTATTTGTAGCTTAGCATCTGAAGAAGAATCAGTTATATACGTTATGTTCAATTATTATTTGATGGGATGTATTTATTTCAATTATTGGAATTAAAAGTTACACATACAGTTAAGGACTAAGTAACTATTTGTAAATTGTGAATTCATTTAAAGACATTACGGACTATGTCATTGTGATGCATCAATACTGTTAGCCCATAACACTATTCCATACTATTGGCAGAGCAGCATAGTAGATTGGACTTCATTCGAAAATCACTAGAACTCATTTGGAATACTCAATACTTTTGGACTTATGATAGACTTTTCAGGACTTTTTATGCTTTTGTGCATCATACTGTATGTTATTTTAATTGTTCGCTTTGTATTGGAAGGAAATAAATTATTTATTGAAGTTTACAAAACATGTTGGTTTTCACTCTTTTCTGCTGCTTAGTTTAAGACCGTAACTAAAAATAAGCATGAAGGACCTTCTTGTATAAATCCTTAAATCAAATCAAACGACCGATAATGTATACATCTACGAGATAAAAGGAAAGTCGGGTTTAACACATCATATTCAACCTGGTATCACATTATGTGCGGAACACAAACTGGATTGGTCAAAGCTTCATTTTGGGTTGTAGTGTATAATATTACAGAAATTAAAGTAAACAATATATCAAATATGCATAGCCAAATTCCTTAGAAAATGCACACAATTAGTGGTTAATCATGACGTTGCCACGCACACGTTACACGTTGCTAAAGTTTGGATGTAGTAGCTACCTGCAAAAGTCCATGTCTTTCCAAAGAATTATGTTACTGCATTTGTATGGGAAAATATGTACGAGTTTCTTCAGAGTGATACTGAACGACCTTGGGAGCACAATATTATTCCGATAAAAATGAGTTCATATTTTCACAAATGCAGTAACGTTTTTATTATATACTCATTTCCTTTTCCTACCTAAAGATTAATAACATAGGAATACACTCCAGGAAACAAATTAATTGAATTTGTGATGTATTTCTTTGACTCGGAGGCTTTAAGTTTCCTACCAAAACCTTCAGTTGCATTTTTGTCTCGAATTTAGTGTTTTTAGTGAATTGTGCAATGGTACTTCTCTGATACATATACAAAAGCCCTTGGGCTCATTATACTCTTATGTGCTATTTTTATTGACACTATTGAGCACTGGTCATATTCTGAACCATTGTATTTGCTAAAAGTTACGAATAGTTCGCTTAAATAACTGTTTAATTAATCACAATGGTATTTTCAATTACGGTGTCTCTCATGTTTGTTGCTGACATTGAGAATATCAGGTTCGTTAGTTTGATTGTTTGAAAATTTCATTTGTGACTCAGTGAACTTGCCCTCATCGTCAACTTTATCATTTCTACTTTCAAATGGACGAAACAGCTTGTTTAGCTCATCCACAAACTGATCTAATAAAACAAAAAGTAAATCCTGTACTGAATGAGCTTACATTGTTTGCTTACAAAGTAGTTCCTAATACACTATTCTAGTGTTAGACACACGTGTCGTGCGGTTTGAAAAACTATGGAAAAATACTGCACATAACGGAGACAAAAATGAGCATATATCGTAATGACTGATTCTCTGACCACTCGCACACTCTTTAGTCATCGTTCATTACATCTCTGCAGCAAATGAGTATAATTGATACAGTCGTACAAACGAGATACATATTTTTACATCTGGTTGATAGGTTAACTAACCACGCATTATATCATTTGGTCCTCCAGTTCTGTTAACACATTATACCCTTATTTACCTCTTACTGACACTTCCATAAACGCAGACATCTGAGTCTGTCAGCAAAATGTCTATTGTCCTTAAAAAATACAAAGACGTTTCTGACAGCATTCCCTCTTTATTAGTTAACATGCATTGGAAGTAACCGTCACGCATTTAGAGTTCAATCAAATACAATGGTAAATGAACAAAATGTTTCCAATATTTCATAAGGGAACCACATAGGAGATGCAAATATAATGTTCAGAATGTCCAGCCAGTAAATGTAGATCAGATGTTAAGTAGGAAATATATCAGCTCTTGTGCACCTTGATTCTCATTTTATCAGTTCAGAGTTGGTCATTTAACCTCTTTTGGGTCTGTACAATCACCCAAAAATGGACAAGGAAGTCGAGTTATATGCTTCATTTAGGATGCATGTATCCGATACATATTTGCAGTTTCCCCTTAGGAAATAAAAACAGAAAAATGGGATGAAGATGTATCTTAGTAATTCTTCTTTAGGATATCTGGCAGGTTTACCATATGTCTGGTGTACGTGTATTTAAGAAGCTTGCATATACTATGATATCACACGTGACCATAGTTACAATTTACCTGCAAATCAACAATATTGGAATCATGATATGGATTCTGATTTAACCCCTATCGCTAAATTGTGGGACATATTCCAATATATTACCATGCGCTATCCGAGTAGATTCATCTATTTTGACACCATGCCCGTCCACAGTCTCCGAGCAAATCTTATATGTTTCAGCTCTATTGCTGAATTTAATAGTAGGATGATAGCACAAATTAGTTGTCAACCAGATTTAAACGAATTAGTGCACACTATAGACAGATTGGTCATATTCATGAGTCCGTTATGATTGGCTTGTTGTCACATACCTAGTCTGCGAAAGAAAGTAACGATATTAATTTTCACACAACTGAACAAAATATTTCATTTTGTAAGATTGGCAGAATATACATGTTTACTAGTGTTAGGCGGCAGAGAAAATACGATGATCCTACAGGATCTGCAGTCACATGGTAAGAGCTTTACGGAAAGAGAAAAGCGTTGACTCAGCTGCAGTTGGACTGCAACCGAACTCGCCTCAGGAAGTGTCGACATTGTAGAGCCACTGGATTTAGATAGGTATAGACTGGCGAGTGAGGGGTGGTAAGACGTATTTCCCTTACTTGTATCCAACTCATGAGCAAGGCATCACATCATTTCCCTCCCCACTCCACCACACCCCCATTCCACGACCTGATACCTTCACGTCTTGTGGAATGGACGAGCGGCAAAGCAGTAGGTGTGGAGTCACTAAGAGTTGTAGCTTCAGACCTGTACGCTGTCGGCTTAGGGCTATGGTAACTTTTCACTGGATAGAAACTAAAGCAACTCACCATTGGTGCTTGGTGTTGAACCCAGCAACACCTTTTGATAGAGTGGGCGCAGTAAAGAAGAGCAGCGTGAAGCTTGCAAATCTCCCAAAGTGCGTGGATAACACTAACTTATATGAAACTCACACTGTCTGGAAAAAGATAGGAAACTTATCATCAGACCCTATGCACTCACCAAGATTAATCCAAAGAGAATCAATGAAAATTTGGATGACGACACTGAGTCTCCTATCGCAGACGTTTTGAATGCAGACAAGCTCATCATCATTGGTGACTCCTTTGCCAGAGTCGGCACAGATCACCCGATATGGCCATGTGTCATTGGCAACCATGACTTGGCAAATGCAATAACGTACTCCTCCAACCGAGAAATTGCGTCGAATACGAGATCCTAATCACAACGCAGTCTTACGCTTACCAAACTGAAGAAAAAAAAACACGTCTTGGATGCACCCATGCTCTAAGCAGTGGTACCTCAGTGACTACGTCATCGTCAGGAGAAGCCACGGGCTGGATTTCCATATCACGAAGGCCATCAACAGTGCAGAATGATGAAATGACAAAAAGCTCATATTCTCCAAGCTCAGTTTGCAGATTTATCTCAGCAGATAATCCCAAGGCTCAAAAGTTCCCATAAACCTCTGATGTCTCTAATGTATGACAGGAGGCTATGAACCAGGCATTTCTTGAAGAACTGTGCAGTCGACCAGAATCAATTGATGCGAACTCGGAGACTGTTGAAGAAAACTGTGTATCATTCTGAAACTCTATTTATATAGCTTCATCCAGATCCTAGGTCCACCACATGCAAGCATTGAAGTATGTTTCATGGGTACGATGCTGCCATGCAAAGACTACTTAATAAGAAAATTCAGCTACAAAACGTCTGCTGAAGAGACAGCGTATCGTCGTCTAAGACGGCTGGCTTCAACAATATCAAGGGGACTTTCAATTGCAATCTCAGAGAGTTGCAAGATTCATTGCAAAGTAACTAGGCAGATGGGATTCAGTCCTACGCGCACAGGAATGGCATGAAGAAATTATATGACAATTTGAAGATAATCTGCGGGACCCAGTCATCAGGAACATATTCAATACTGAGAGTTGACAACACACACTGCTCACCAACAAAGAAAACAAACAATAGTGTCTTTCAGTGAGGGGGCAATTGATTGACTGATCAAAGATGAAATAACACACATCAAAAGCTGATCGCTCAGAGCTGACTGAAACTGTGAATGAAATTGACATGCTGGCAAATCGAAAGTCACCTGGTGCGGATACTATACCAATAAAATTCTAGGAAGCCATAGGCTTGCACATAGCACAGAAACGTACTTAATTCATCCAGTCGATTTGGACTCAAGGAACCATACCCCATGTATATGTAGGTGCAATTAACATATTTATTAGTTCACGCATGTATTAATAGGAAATGTTTATAAACATTAACTTATGATTTTAATACACATTAATAGTTTTGGTTCAGCTTCATAACTTCTGAAACACAAATAGCTATGCCTTAAAGCTAGAGTAAAACAACGTACCTTAAACAACCCACATTAAGCACGATTGCAATATTGCCAAGGCAAACTTCATGTTTCTCTCATCTGTAATTGCTGAAAGTACATATTTTAAAAATAGACTGTTTATGGTATCGTCTGAACGCAATCCAGGAACATATAATGCCCTAATAACCGCAACTATATGTTAATTCGTGATCATATAATGAATACATGATTTTAGATAAACAAATGTGAAATCATACTCAACGTGAAACACATTCAAAATGAACTTCTGATTGCTTGCTACTAACAAATTACGTTGTTTGTTAACACTAGTATTAATAATACTACTACTGATGATACTAATACTGAAATAGATAGAAATAAATAATCATCAAATACATACAGTGACCTCTAATATAGCATATTAATTGATGTCTTTTTAGTCTCAGTTTTCTCTACATATATATTCTGGCATTTTACGGTAACGTTTCGAGTCAAACTGTACCAACAGTGGCCGAGACAAAGACTTTCGTTCAGACATTTCATCAATTCTAGACTCATTTAGAAAATCTGTTGTACACCAGCCAGACTCCTAGTTTTGATTCGAAGAATTTTTAGCACCTTATTCAGAACGTAACATTTACTGCAAAATCGAAATTCGTCCGTAAAGATGATTTGACTATAAAGTGTCACTAAAAACGACAGTGACGTGTTAGGCAATTTGCAAACATTTCTCATATGAATTACTTCATTTTGTATTTACAGAACCAAAGTTATTATAATGAAATTGAGACAAGTTTTTCCTCGCAGCAAAATTACGGTGGTTCCCCTAGGAGAAGACAATGCATTCATGCTAAAATCAGCAGAAATAAATGTCTGGCTTAGCAATGATAAGTTCATTCAAGCAGAAATTTTTACCTTCCAGAAAGTATTTCCTGATTTCTGGACTTCTGGTTTGCAAGAAGAGCTTTGAGTGGATACGCGTAGTCTTGCGCAGCTGTTTAGTTTGTATGCAAACTTAAGACGAGATTATTTTTAAGCCATTCAGCGGAGGATGCTGAAGAATGAAATTTTACTCATTTTCAATAATCTTTGTGAAACATAATTTACACATAGGCTGATCAGATTTATATTTAGGGTAAAATATGCAGCTGTCTACCTATCCTAGTCAAAAGACTAGAATGCAACACTTATAAATCAGACATTCTCTAAATGTATAAAATAGTTAACGATGAGTACTGTTCAGACTCAAGATACGTTTAAATTAAATATACTGAGGAGTTTTAACGAAGCATCATTCACATTTTATCAAATGTTCAGTCTAAACACGTGGGTTACTAACATATAGCTTCAGCCAGAAATAGCTTGATTAATTGTTAAACTCCTGATGGACAAGTAAGGATAAAAGTAAACAAATCTGAAAATGGCGAGGACCAAGCAGACTTAGAAGCCAAAGTACTTAATAGATGGGAATTTGACAGTCATAGAACTAAAAACAAAACTACATTGAAAATAATACCAGACACAATTGGAAGAGATCTTTAATCTAAAGAAAATGAACGGTGAAGAAAGCTCACTAGAGATACAAGATGCACGAGGAAAAATGGTTGCCTACAAAGCAAACAAAGAAGTAAGGCAATTGGAAAAATTTTTCAAGACCAAAAGGATAGAGACACCAGAAGGAGCATTCCTAGAATGTCAATATAGAGATGGAACACAAGAACTGGACACATCCAAGATACCCAAAGACCTGGTACCTGGTACGGCAGATGTAATGATAGCAATCAAAGTCATACACCCGGAAAGTGTGAAAAACATATTTTCAATAAACCCAAACGGATACAACGGGTATATAATAAGACCGAAAGGGACACAACCTGTACTGCCGTATGGAGAAATAATAATCAAAGGACAAACAGTGCCAGTGAGACAACCCACACCGATCAGGCGTAAAATAAAAAAACAAACAGGAGAACTACACGTATCAGACATTCCACTAGAAATACCTTTAGAAGCAACAGTGGAAAAGTTTGAAGCAAAGTTCAACATTAAAGTAATCTCATCTAAGTTAGCTACCATCCCCATGACAAACATCTATAACGGAACAAGGATTTTTGAAATCGAGAAAAACAAATTGAAAGAGATAAAACGAGCATTCTACCTGTTCGGCTTTTTAGCAAAATCATGGTATAAGGGATGTATCCATGATAGAACATGTAACAGATGTGGAAATAAAGGACACGCTCCACATAAATGCCCAAAAAGTACAGGCGACAAAGAACAACAGCAACAGCAACAACAAAGACAAAACCACAAACAACAGATAGACGATACGAATCCTAAACAACTACAGCAGGATCAAGAACAACTGAAGCAACAACAACAAGAACAACAGACACAACACCTCAAACCAACATCCAGCAACAAGGAAAAAGATAACTCAAAACAACAGCAGATGCAACCACAAAATGAAAAAGGAAAAATATCTGCACAACAACAGCAACATCAAAAACAGCTGAAACAACAAGAACAAGTGCAGACACAACCAAGGCAAAAAGAACAGCAACAAACACCACAGACGACACCACAGATGACAAGGACAATTACAAATCCAAGCCCACAAATACAACAGGCACTATCACTGGCAACACTAGGGGCAGAAGCAACAAAGGAGAAAGAAACCAAGAGAGAACAAAGAAAAGTTAAAAGGAGGAAAAAGAGAGAAGAAGAAGAAACGCAGAAAAAAGAAACAAGTTACCTACTTGAACATGATGAATGTCTGGATAGTGAATGGATTAAACGAGCAGAGCAGAGTATCGAAATACAAAATCAATATAGAGAAGTGATAGAACAACAACAACAAGAACGAGAACAAGAAAAACGGAGTGAAGAAGAATGGCGACAAATGATGACAAAATATCATGCCGCAAAAAATAAATAATAATAAAAAAAAAAAAAAAAAAAAAAAAAAAAAAAAAAAAAAAAAAAAAAAAAAAAAAAAAAAAAAAAAAAAAAAAAAATTACTTTTTCAAATAGACAAATTAATACAAAGAAACAAATGTTACAAAACCTTATAACACATAACATATTAAACAATCATAATAAAATTAAATAAAATACAATATAGCACATCCTTTACATATAGGGCCAGGAGGGCCTCCCTAAATGGTCTGCAAAGATCACAGGGAGAGCACCCTCCAAAAAAAAAAAAAAAGAAGGAACCTATCACAAAAAATTTGCCTACAGCGTCGCTGAAGTATACTGTTTTATTCAGCAAATAATTTAACTCAAAGTGGTAGGAATCGCGTGACACTCCGAAAATGATAGCAACGTTTCGTTATAAAATATAAAATAAAATAGTTATTATACAATATACACGTCATAAATGCAGTGGTATCAACTAGAAAATGGCGAACCCCCTGTGTCAGAAAAATTGGGAGATTATAGGCTGATTTCTCCGAAACTAGTGGGTTATATATAATCAAAGTTTACAGATGTAATAAACAAAATTATAGTATATCCTTTGAGTTAATTTTATATCTTAGCCCATATTGCTGTAAGGAATATTTAACATGGGGATTAAACCAATAGCAGAAAATGGAAAGATTTTTAAACTATACTAAAACACAACACCAGGTAGAATTTTAGAATATGAAACATTTAGATTTTAGTTGACACGTGGAAGCTATTACATGACATACAAGGCAACAATCTGATATGCTGAATGAAATAATATATTCCGCACATTATGGTGATTAGTTTGAAGTCCCCGCTGTTGTTTTACATCCAATACTTTTAAGGACGAAATCAGTTGCAACACAGATTTAAACAAATTGATGGCTTCCATTCAGGTATATATATATATATATATATATATATATATATATATATATATATATATATATATATATATATATATATATCGAAACGCTAAAACTTGCTAATTCTCTGCGTTTTACGGTTTTCAGCGTTTTTTGTATGATCATGTTTGGTTCATGCTTTAGGCAATCTCATCCACTATTACCTCGTTAACTGCATTAAAAACTAGGTCTTCATTTATGTTTTTTTAATAAGCAGAAATGACAGTGAAGAGCAAAGTAAATCAGGAAATTTCATACATGCTCACTAACTTGTATTCTTGGAATGATAATAACTAACATCTGATAAATGTTTTTCAGCGGTAGTATTATCAAAGTGTTCGTTTTGCCTTTTTTGTACCCTTTGGGTCCCTGCCACCCTTCTTCGCCTCTGCTCCAATTATATACTTAGCCAAAAAGCGACCGTTGTATGCATACGCAGCAATAGCAAAGCCGTCTGCCTTGGAAAATACGAACACTGTGACGGAAAATGCCATTGTGAGTACTGTAAATCATATACGCACGTGTCACGTGATTGTTTAGGTGCTTGACCATGTCTCAAATGTGGAATCGGAGTAAAATAATATTATCAACTTTGCTCGTTAATGACCTGCTAGTGAACACCATTAGCGGGCAGAAATAAATCAATACCACAAACACCTGCGGCTGCACACGCACAGACAGATACAACAAAAATAAATTAAATATAAATAAATGATATAATGACCAGAACTGAAGCAATTGAAATTTCTGATCCTGATAAAATACAAAAAATAAAAGAAGTCATCGACAGACTTTCCCAATTCCAGAGGCTCTTCACCCTCCCCTTAATTTGAGCATTCATATTGCGCCACAGCTAAAACAAATCGCGTGGCAGGAAGGTACATGCAGACCAAGTCGTATGGGAAAGCCTGACATGCTTAAATTACTGAGACCCATATATGTATTAATCCATCACCAGAACCGGTTGCCACTGCAGCATCACAATGAACAACAACAGAAGCAATTACGAATGAAACAATGGTACAACAACTAAATAAATTTGTACTAAGAAATGTGAAACACTTAAAGACGGGTATCGTTGTTAATGTGTTCACTTGTGACAAAGGATTGTATCCGCTGGCAGATTGGATTTTTTATGTTGCTGAGTGAAAAGAAATCATCAGAATCGGTATCGCGTTATGTATGGATAATGAATATTACTAGGTAACTTAACCGACATAGCAAAAATGATCCTTCAATGTATCCACGCAAACATTGCATGATTGTATTTAAGACTCAAGAATTGCTCACCAGTTATGGCTTTTACTGCAGTGGTATCTGTGAAAAACCGCAGCGCACAAGAATGCCAGATCCAGGTAGAAACTTTGTCACATTCACTGTAGTATAAAGAAAGTTGACAGTCCTGTATATCATCTACGCGGAGTTTGAATGTCTGAATATTTCAGTGGCAAATACGACAAGATCTGCTTAGAAAGACACGAATGCATCGATCGAACTGTGCAAATCGCTGAACAAATTACATGCGGGTTATGTTATGTAATAGTTCGATGTTATGAAAAAACAAAGCAGCCAGATTTGTATAGTTCCCAGTATGCCAATGCTCTGAACGCAGTTGAGATGTTTCTCAGACAGATCGAAGTTATGATAAAATGTATTCGATTGCAGTTTTTTTTTACCAGCAGACATAATTACGACTGGTGATAACATTCGTGAGTTATCCGCAGCCACTCATTGCTGGATTTGTGAAAAATATTTCACTGAAGGGCAAAGTCTTTTGAACGATAAAGAGCCTGTTCAACTATGAAACCAAAAGTCCAGGTTCCAAAATCCGCGATCATTGTCACATCACTAGTGCACAAAGAGGTGCTACACACGAAGAATGCAAGTTGCAATTGAGAATTTCCTCTAACAAAGCACTAATCCCTGTAGTGCTTCATAACTTACGTGGGTATGATAGCTACGTAATAATGGAAGCAGTAGCCACGTCATCAGACTCGCCAACAAGCGTGTTCCCAACAACGTGGGAAAAATATACATGATAATCCGGCTGGGACAGTTGCAGTTTATCGATTCGATAGAGTTTATGGACTCGTCCTCGGACAACCTGGGGAACAGTCGGACAGAGCAAAACTTCATAAACACTCGTCGATAATGTCCAATCAATACAGATGTGATAACAAGAAAATGTGTGTATCCATACGATTACTTGAGTAACTGGGACAAATTTCCTGAACCTCAGTTGCCACCGATCGAATCGTTTTATTCATTGTTGTCAGGTGAAGGAATTTCATCAAGTGATTACGAATGTTTGGTATATATTCGAGTGGGAAACCCTGGGTGACTATCACGATCTGTATCATAGTGGGGATGTGTTGTTGCTCGCTGGTGTGTTTGAGAAATTTCGTGACACTGTCATGCACACATATAAGCTCGATTCCGCACATTATTTCTCATCACCTGGTATGGGCTGGGATGAATTGTTGTCCAAACCCAAAATTGAGGAGGAATCGCTCAGCAGCAGAGAGGGTGAACAGACCACTTTAATAGAAGGGTCCGTTCGCAAAAATAAGGGTTACTACGAAGGCTGAAAATAAGGTCAATAACGTCAAACCGAATCCTCTAACCGAGCGCATTTCCATACGGGGGGATATAGACCGCAATAACGTCAAACAGTGTGGGTTAGCTCATTTTATTACTCCATCGTTGACGTATTTGTTTCAAATTTTAGGCGTGTTCGTTTGCTCTTAGCCCAATTACTGTTGGTTGTCACCCTGTCTGCTGCTGTAATTAACCAAACATTTTTTCGAGACCTATACGATACCTCGACCTAGGATCATGTACATTTATCGTGATAAATCCGTGTGGGGTAACTTGTGCTTTCGAAAAGAAATTTTTGAACTTAATCATGTCCATATCCCCTGAACACCAAGTCTGAAGAATGTTTCGCAGAGTATGTGTATCGATTCCATTAAACACAACTAAAATATTACAATTGTCTCTGATCACTTTGGGCATTTGTGTATATCGCTGAGTAACATATATAATATCCACGTTTTTTTGTCTGCTTCTGGAAAATATCCGAGTTGAATTTGATTGTTTGTCCAGCATCACATCATCATATACTACGAGATTATTAATAAGTCCATCGAAGTCATCTACAGATGGGACTTCATCAATATTGGCAATAAAATCAATATTATCATTACCGTCTTCATCCAGCAACTTTGCATTTTCATTAAGATCTTTAAGTACTTCATAACATCTCTGATCATCTACGGATGGTGCCACTAAATATAACTTATGCCACTTGAGCCATCTCATTTATCAGCTTAAGCAACAATTGCGTCTTACCAGACCCTGATGGCCCAATTATTATCATCCTGATAGAAATTGGTAGCGCTGGGTGATGCTTGACCTACTCTTGCTTTCGTGTCGCTGAGAAATCAATGACATCCATGTTGTACAAGTATATAATAAATAATATGGATTTATATTGCGCTGGATGCAGAGCACCCACCGCCACCACTGGATTAACAACAATAATAACAAACAATAAAAAGCGAGTGTGTGAAATGTGGTACAAAAAAACACAAATTTATTTCGTCTCGCCTGATAGGTGGTGATGTCGCTGCTTCACTGGGGAAATTACCAAGAACTCCATGGCCTAAATACCCAGGAGAAATACAACTGCCCGGCTATAATTACTATGGTCCTGGAACTCGTCTTGATATTCGACTTGACGAACGAGATCAATCAAGACCTGGAGAGTATCCAATAAACGCAATTGATCAAATGTGTCATGTTCATGACGTTGCGTATAAAAACAAAGATATACAAGAACGACATATTGCGGACGTGAAGTTGATTCACGCGTTAAATTCCATAAAAAATAAATCTCTCAGAGGAAAACTTGCTAGTTTCCTAGCAAAATCCGCGATGAAAGGTAAACTAGTACTAGGGGACGGTAATTAATCAACTAATTATTATCATAATAATGGAATCGGTTTATTATAGCCCAAGAGGATATTGGAGGGATAGAGCAGCGATTAGTAAACTTGCTGATGCAGTAAATGTTTCACGTTCTGTTGCTGCAAATTGGTTATCACGACAGGCAATATGGCAAATCTATCTACCACTGCCTAAAAAAATTCAGTACGCGTATTTTGATGTCAGCACTCCGGATAAAGTTCATCAAGCATAATTTTTGTTTTTACCACACGATACCATTAAAATTAGTAGACATCAATCACGCACATACAAATACGCGTTAACTGTCGCTGACGTTGCAAGTAGATATAAAGAATCAGGACCTCTATTAACTAAAACAGCAACTGAAGTTGCATCTGCGTTGAACGAATCTATCAGTAAGGACCCTTGTGATGGCCACAACTACTACAGGTTGATCCTGGCAAGGGATTTCTTGGCGTAGTATCATCTCTGATGAAAAGACATAATGTCAAAATCAGAAGAGTACATACCGCAATTCATCGCGATCCGGCAATGGTTGAACGCCCCATGATGCATCAGAGTCGAGTAATGGTTTTAACAAATCCGTATATTTTTTATTTATATAAAATTAATCTGTGGCGACTCCAACCGCAATCAGAGGAAACCTGTTTATCATCGATAATAAATTTATCGAAACGTACGCGATCATCGAAGATCTTAAATGAGTAAACTGCGGTGACTCAACATCAATATAGCTTATAATTGTATCTAATTTGAGCCGTCTGATAAACAAGCATTACTCCGGCTTAAAAATGTGTTTTTCTCTGTTGTATCAGCAATTATTAAATCGAGTTAAGCATCGTCCATAATTGATCTTGTACAATGTCCTTTATGATCACATGAACTACCCTGAGCAAATTTACCGATTATTTTTCTACCGAGATCTTTTGGAATTTTATTTTCGTGCTCATATTTACACTCAGCAATTCTCTTGCTGATATCGAGAATATCTTGTTCACTGATATTAAAATTTTTGTATCTAACATCGTTAATAATAGTATCATAATACTTGGCAAAGTTATCAGGTTGTGGCAACAAAACTTGCATCTGCGGACGATATGATATAACTGCTTCATATACTTTCAGCGATATCAATATTTTTACATCAAGAATGTATCCTAATAAAACCATTGGAGCCCAATGTTTTTCTGGGAAATGCCTTTCAAACCACGCATAAACAATCGGATGGAGATCTTGTGCAAATTCATATGATTCCATACAAGCGAATCCAGTCAGGTCAAAATCTGGTAAAGGTCCCTTTATTGCAACTCTGCTCAACTCGTGTGTTGGATGTCCATATCTCTTAAAATACTCAGAACACTCTCTGTATCCAAGAAAACTTCTAGGATACAATGCTACCATATCAATTGAGATAACATCCTTACAATCATATATAGTATTCCATAATCCGCAGTGTCCGTATTCGACACAACTGTTTTGGACATGAACAAGAAATACTAATCGTGTCAGTTTCCATGAATTTTTCTCCTGAGCAAAGTTAGCAGCAACTGACGGAACGGTAAAACAATTGCTCAGTAATTGTTCAGCCCTGACATCGTCAGGGGTATATTTTAATGCAAGATTTTTCATTTCCTCGAGGAGAGATTCTGCACGATAAATGTCTCCATTAGGCCTTACAAACTGATCATAGTTCACAGATTCTGAACTTTGAAATAACCACACGGATACAGGCTCACTCTTACTGATATTTCTGATAAAATTAAAGATATAACAATTATAAAATTTAACAGTTCTGGAAATGTTAAGGCCGACGTCCATGCATGTGCGTTATGATCAATAATCTCTATCGGAGCCCAGCTTGATTCATATTTCGATTTATACAAAATCTCTCCGGTTAGTGTTTTCAATGCTATTGAGAACTTCAATATTTTTCCTAACTCAGCAACATCGTTAATAGATGCTCCTGTATCTTTAACGTTTTCTGCCTACTCATTTATTTTTACGTCGTAAATCCGTTAAACAGTTTCCGCGAATCGCGTTTGTGAAGTGTTCTGTAACTCGTTCAGCTACACAATTTGGCCTTGATAGTTTCATCGGTTTGAGATCATCAACGCTAGGTTATCATTTAGCAGATACATAACTTCAACAACCGCAGTCACAGGATACGTTCGTTCATAATATGGTTTGTCAACACCAGTCAACATTGCTGGTTTGGAATTTTTATTTAACGTGACAATATTATTTCCAGTGTGAAGTTGGACAGGGTCACGGTTGTCACGGATAATCCAAGTGTCGTCGTCTGCCTTCACAATAAATTTTATTAGAATAAAATATCTTTGATTGTCGAGATAGTTAATAATCTTTTCTGCTCGCTCGTCATTCACCATAGCATCGATAATATAAAAAAATTATGAATGTTGACCACATATGAGCAGCGCCATCGTCGCGAAATTCTTTCTTGACTTCACTGATACGATCAGTTGTATCACTATTCGTTAAAGCCAGAACTTGCATGGAAAAACTAAATTTAGGTTTCGGCAGTTGCTCAAGATCGAATCTGGCTTTAGAGGGTTTAATTACAGATAATCTTTCAAGCTACTCCAAATTGTAATTAAGGCAAATATATTTAAATTGAAGCATAAGTATATATATATATATATATATATATATATATATATATATATATATATATATATATCACACACACACACACACACACACACACATATATATATATATATATATATATATATATATATATATAGAATATATGTATAGTATGTACGCTGTATCAATGATATACCACGAGATGTATAAATTTTTCATTAAAAGGAAACGAAGCTTGCTGAGTTTCCTTTTAATGAAAAATTTATACAACGAGTGGTATATCATTGATACAGCGTACATACTGTGCATATATTTTATTTACATCACATAGAAATGCATATATTTGCCCTTTGAACGGAGTTCAGATTTACTTCAAGCAGCTGTGTATTGACCTAGTGAATGAATTCCTCATAAACCCGAATGGGTCCGCTACAAAATGTAGTTCTATGCACTTAGTTGCTATTTACAGTCACCTCTGCATATTAATAAGTTGATTATTTTCTTTTCTTGGTTTCTATTTTTCTCCACATTGATTATATCAATATAATACACACTTATGATTTAAACATGACAGATGATTTTAATGGTAAAAGTACAGTAGAGCACTATTTACACTGGGATAACTACGTCATTCACATGAACGCCATTCACATACCGGCGCATGGAAATTAATGTGGAATAGAAACTAAGCCAACTGACGAACCAACAAGAGGTAATTAAAATATTTTAATACATTTGCAGTTGATCTAAGTCATTATTCTGCTTTAGCAACAGTACAACCGACCATAACCCTCTCTCTCTCTCTCTCTCTCTCTCTCTCTCTCTCTCTCTCTCTCTCTCTCTCTCTCTCTCTCTCATCCTTTGGTCGGTTTGACTTAACTTTTACGATCATTCATAAGTCCAGAGATATCGTGGGATGACAGAAAATAAAATCTTCTACGTTCGTCAATTCATAGATTTTAGCCCGTATCTTGCTACTTGCTTTATACCAACACTTTAAATGCATGTTATTTTTTAATGTATGTGGTAGATAATGATTCAAGCAAACAATAAATGTAAGTGGCTTATGATGGGTTAGACAGCTCCTTGTAACAAAACTTGCGTAAATGAATTCCGTGGATACCAAATGCAAAGCATTCGAAGAGGTAGTGTGGGACCAAAACCGTGTTTACGATGTGGTGTTGGGGTTAGAAGAGAAACAGTTGTGTGTACAATGTGGTGGTTAAAAATACAGACAGCTGAAACGATATTAGGATAAAAGAAATAATGCTATCAACGATGTTTCTGGTACAAAAGACGCCGAAGACTATCTCGCCAGATTTTCCAAATAATAATTTAGACAAATAATATTATTATATAAATGGATCAATATGAATTTGTGAAACATCCCATCATCAAGAATTATGAGGGATCTCGTGATGGTGAAATCAGGCACTGTCGATTAAAAAAACTAGTCGGGACTGTCAATAATACTGGTTATCTCATATTCACTGTTGGAAAAAATGTTGTTACTCACCTATATTCGTCTATGAGTATTTTCAGGGACTGATCAAAGATGGGCTTGTGATTGATCACATCAACTGTAGAAAAATTGATAACTCTATGAATAATTTACAAGCTCTTACACAAAGTCAGAATTGCAAATTTGGAGGAACCGGTTATAATTGTAATTCTCCTAAGTCATTTGTATCTATGAATGTAGAGACAGGCGAAGAAATAATATTCTCTTCGACATATGCAGATGGCAAATATTTTGATATTTGCAGGCGTTCAATACATGTTGTCGCAAAAAATACAACTAAATCAGCATTTTCCAAATAATTTGAACAAAATATCCCGTTTTAGTATTACACACATGAAGGGAGATAACTCCGTCAAGCAAATCTCTTTCGTAGTGTGTTGTCCCGCTTCTTACTGCGTAATCCGCGATTATTTTCTTTTTTCTGTCCGATTTTTTTTCAAATTTGAGTGCAAAACCTCAAGGGGGTAAATTAGAAATTTTTTAGATAAATCAAAAAATCATCGTCAATCAATTTCAGGCAAAATATCAGCTAAAACCAGCCGAAATTCATCAAAATATCATTAAAATTTAGCTAAAACCAGCCCGAAACTCAACAAATTTTATTTTCTCTAACAGGAACTCTAATTGAATTCCTTGAGGTTTGTCCCTCCAAAAGAAAAATGAAATTCGATCGATTTTCTGATGAATAAAAGGTCAAAATTTGGTTAAAAAACAGCACTTTTGCACAAATTTTCACAGATGTTCACAGAATTTCATAGAATTTTCCAGATTTTTTCAGATTTATAATAGTATTTTTACCAGCACTTTTCTGCAATCACCCTTTTGATTTTTCTGATAAAGTCAGAATATTTTTGAATTTTGTTGTTGTGTGAGAGATAACTCTGTCAAGTAAATGTTTCTCTGGTAAGTTGTCTCCCGTGTATCTTGTTTATAAATTATGTCTATTTTATTTACTGATAATAATATCTTTATTGTTATTTTTTCAAGAAGCATTATCTTTGTTTCTATGATTTTATCAGGTTTCTTGCTTCTTTCAGATATTGTCAGATATAATAATTAAGATAAAAAGAAAAATACAACAGCGAATAACCCACGCCAACTGTGTGAGCTACTTTTGGATTTCCAAGTATTGCTCAGCTTATATACAATACGACCCGTATTTTATTTTGGGGTTCAGCCACATGCTCCGACTTCAACAGAGAAAAGTACACTCTCCCACCATGTCACCACATGGTGGGTTCACTTTTGCACACCCCGGGGTTGATTATGGAGGGTTGAACGTAGAGAAGGCCCCGTTTGAGTACGTGTCGTCCATTATATATAAATATATATATATATATATATATATATATATATATATATATATATATATATATATATATGTGTGTGTGTGTGTGTGTGTATGTGTGTGTGTGTATGTGTGTGTGTGTGTGTGTGGTCCTTAGAATTAAGTTATATATGTACCCTATGTACTTGCTAGAATGTCATTTTTCAATCTAGGAGTACACATGGGGGTTGTGTTGTCCATAGAGCTAATGCTGTAAATATGCTACTATAATTAAGATTATGTGTTGTGCCGTACTTGTATATAATTGCTGTAAATATGATTGATATGAGAAAATTCTGTAAATATGCTACTATAGATAAGTTTATATGTTATGCTTTCTATAGAATTAAGATAATATTATAATTAACATTGTATATACTGTAAAACCATTCCTTTATTTTAAATAAATATTTATTACATAATGAATTAAAAAAATATTAATACTATTATTTCTGCAAAAAAAAATTACAAAATGACGGTATAAAAATATTTGATCAACTTAATCCTGCAAAAATTATTGGTGATTTTGAATCATTACAACAACGAAAATTTGAAAGTAGATAATTACCAGCCGATTACAAATTCTTAAAATTATTGCAACGATCGATGTTACAATCCTTGTTAACAGTTACAGATACGCAGGTTAAACTATTTATTCCCCTTGCTCACGCGATTGAAAAAATTAGATCAGAATTGTCTCACGAATGCGAAACAAAAAAGATTGTGAATGCTCGTATAAGACAGTTGAGGGATATTATGTCTACTTGTGATATCAATGATAATTGTGAAAGTAAAGGCGATGTCACCTGTCACCACTGACTGTAGTGACAACGAAATTAACAGTGTCACCGTAACTATGGCAAAACCTTTGACAGAGTTAAGGGAGTAATTTATTTCTCACTACAGTAAAAAGAAATATTTATTTATTTTTATTCAGATTCTATTTAGTCAGAATCAGATTTATTTTATTCTGATAATAATTTATCAGAATTTAGATTCAGATAATTAATTTGACATTTTTTTTTCTGTTGTTTTCCTGGTGTTCTACGAAAGCGAGATCTACGATCCTACATACATATTTAAATGCAGTGATTCCCCCATCAAATCCAACAAGTATCCCATCTGGTCAGTAAGTTTAAAATGTATCCTTGATAATAGCGGATTATGACATCGCAGATAAACAGGATTAATTGGCTCTGATACAATGAAATATCCGGGTGGATCTTGCGGACTAAATGTATATATAATGTATCCTTCCTGGGCCTATTTGGATTTTTTAAGATCTACTTGATAGCTGCCATCAATGACATCACATGCTAGGTTAACTGCTATCGTTGATGTGATATTTACATTGCCCGGCGAGACATGACGGCCTTCACCGTATGGATTGTTGTTGTGCTTGAGAATACCTGGTGGAAGAGCTATTCTCCTCCACGATTCAAAGATTTGCAAAAAGATATTATTTATTGAGCTGCCTGGTACATCTAGCTCGAGAAATTTATGATCTGGTAAAATTAAACATTGAATTATCTAGATTAATTGCTTTTCCGTAATGTTTTAGATATATTTCTTTAAGATCATCATCGAGTTTTATATTTTTAATAAAGCAAATTTCTAAAATATTGCATATCTGACCTGGCCTGGTTCAGACGTTGAATCATTTCAATAATCTGTTGTTTTATATCATCGTTGTGAAGTTGTACTAAAGATCTAAACAAATTATATAAATTCTCAAGTATTTGATTGTATTCAAGTTTGATTGCGTCGGCGAATGATTTAATAAATTCCACATTGACAATTTTATCATGATCTTTAAGTTTAAACAAATAAATTCCTAAATCAGGAATCTGTTCATTTTCACTAATAAAATAAACTCTATCAAGATGATACCCTTTTCCAATATTCTGGAAGCTTTATAAATATTCGTTTTGTTGTGTGGATTCACCTTTGGCTGGTTCTGGTGGTCCATGAAAATTCGGTGGAATCTCAGGCCAACCATGCGCAATTCTGATCGATGATTGCTAACTGTTGACGGCATAATCTGGTGTAGATATTTAAATCGCGGCTGATAATGTTGGTTCGTGAACAGTAATGGCTATCTTGGATTCTTTGCCTGTGATCGTCTTGATTCTGCCCTGGAATTCATCGTTTATCTGTTCTATCTGATAACTGCCTGTAGGAATACTAAAACATGCCAATCAGGTATTCCGTCGTCGCGGTTTTTATGCGAGAATACTAATGAATTATTTGCTGGTAATCCACCGAATGTTTTTGATCTGATGTTGGGCCAGCTATAATAAAAACTCGCAATTGTAGTAGTGCTATTTGTTTCGCTGGAATCGCACTTGGAAAACTAATGCTGAACTCAGGGTTGGTTGAGCTTACTGATATCATTGTTGTTTTCAATGATGTTGTATTAGTGACGATCTGTTGTAGTAGTTCCGACGGTAACGTAGTTACTGTTGTTGACATTATTATTTACCCTTGATTTAAAATCAGGATTTAACGGAATCGAAGTCACTGTCATTCCTGATTGAAAAATCAAGATCATTTCTGTGAACTCTTGATTTGATATTATTCCATCGCTGAGACCTGATGATATCAACGAAGACAATTTGGATTATGCTAGCGTTGCCGTATGTAACTTTATTGTATACTCGTGTAATTTATCAACCGCGTATGTATGTGGATATTTTCTTTGCGATTATATTAAGAATACCAGCAACACCGGTCATAACGGCAACGCCAATTAATATTGCTGATGCTATCACGTATGACGTTGACAATGCGCCGATAATCGTTACCGTTCCAGCGACGACCGCAGATGCAGAGCATACAATTATGTCAGTAACAACGACACGTCCGCGATGCTTTTTTTGTTTTACTGTATAATGGTCGATAATATTTTTGAGTTGTTTATGCCACGAACATGCTTGCTCGTACCTAAAACGTTGAAGGTCGGTCATTATATTTTAAGTAAGTGGTAGTTTAGCGACTAATGCAAGACACCAATAATACAACAATCCTAAGTTGGGTTTTTTTTGGTTCCACCACAAATGTTTCCTCATCGTTTAGCTCCAGTACTACTAATATAAATCCAGAAGACCCAGTTAGTGGATAACGCCGTGAAATTGTGGTAGATATTGTAAATGTTGTAGCGCCGAGTACTGAGAACCTGTATATACCGGTAACCTCAGAGCAATGTTTGATGGATTTATTGAGTGGTGTCCATAATGTTGATCCAGACACTACTGTATATACCATACTGTCGGTAATCTTTATGATATCAACGAGATTAATATCAATAACCGCTCTACTTCCAAAAAATTCATTAATAACTCAATTTGCGTTTCTACGAAAATTTAAAAACGTTTGTACGTGATTAAAAAATTCAGCTCTAAATGCGGTCATTCCATCATTGATTGTCGTTAACGATGTCTCTCGTCGGCATGTTGCTATCATCGACATAGTTTTTTGTTGCAGCGTTGAAATCCGATTTTGGTGTTCTAAGGTTATTAATTCCATTAACATTCATATCGAGAAATGCACGCATCAAGCCACCGTTAACTGACAAAAAAATGGATTCTTGATCATCGACACATCTTTTTGTTGCCGCGTCTGTGGCTGCGGCTGGGTTACCAAGGCCTGTAATTTTATTTCAATCCATGATAATGTGGCCCGTGATGGCATCACCGGTTTTCTTGATATAATCGCTAAGTGAACAACCGGAGTCTTGTATTTTGTCTTGATCAGTAAACGTAACAATATTGTTAATAACCGCAGTGGGAATTCATATGAGTACATCTGACAGTTGATTTTTAACCGTCCTTGTTTGCCTTGAAAAATAACTACTTCATTTTGATCCACGCTTGCAATGTTAACAAATCATCAATTTCATTTCTGAGCTGAGCAAGAGTTGTATACTTGGATAAGTCACCTTGCTGAGTTTTACTCTTAGAAGATCTTCCGTAAATATCCACCATTATATTTACTACTGCCTGTTTAAAACGTTGGTGGACGGCTATACCGTCTGGTGGTATATTCGTGTAGGACTTTATGAGGTGGTGTTGTTGATGATGATGCATCGTCGAGTATAGCGAGTACTTTACGGCCATATATTGGCGGATCGGTTATTGTCTGTGTTGGTAATGTTGAATACCAGATTGGTGTATTGAGATCATTAACATATTTTAAAATTCTTTTGGTGGTTCCTACCCATACGAATCGAAATAAACAATCCCACGTGAATCAATTGCATATGCAACCCAAAGAGTACTTTTACCAGAGTTTAAATCGAGATTTATGATACCAGTTTCAATATTGTTTGGTTTTTAAGGTAATTGATCACGCATAAAACACCTCTGAAGGTTTTGATTAGTTTTTTAACAGCATCAAGTAAATCAAAAGTGGACATAGGAAGAATCAATGAACTGACCCGGGAAGTCTTAGACCTTTTCCGTACCATGAATGTGGGGTTCCTGACAGTCTTAGATCCTTTCTCTTTTTTGGCAGTTTTTATTCCTTTTCCTGTTGCTTTCTTTAGTGCCATTCCAGCAGCAGTTCCAACAGCACTAAGTGCAGCTGCTTTTTGCAACAGCTGTGGCTGCAGTGGCTATTAGCTGCGAGAAGTGGAAATATGCCACCCGTCTTAGCGATGTCTTTAATGGCACCCGCAGAAAGATTAAATCGTATCCCTTTCTTTGATCGTTTGGCTTCATTGAAGTGCTTGAGTTGACGTTCTGTCAGTGATAGCTTATTTGAATCACCATCGATTTATTCATTTTTTAGTGATATTTTTACTGCACAGATCTCTTTTGATGCTGATTGTAGTTTTCTAATCTGACCAGGAGTCAGACTGACACTAACATGATGATATGACATTATAATATCATGAGCGATCTAATTACATGTTACATGTTTTCTACTGGGGCATCAATAACTCTCATTCGTCCACCAACACCTTCAAGTAGCATTGTTTAATCGCTGAGTATAACAGCGATTGCTCTGCAACCACCAGCGGGTAGTCGGGCTACACGAGCTCGGAAGTGTATAACAACGACTGAATGTCTGAATAAATCCAAGTGTTCCAGTGAGAAATAATAGATCGGATACAGTGTTCTGAAATCTCACTGAGATATCTGCAAACCAGAATCAACATTCTGATCACGCCCCATGAATTTCATCAACCGATGATACGCACGTGCAACATGATTATTCTCAAAATTCAGCAACAATTCTTTAAACGGTTCTTAATGCCCATTTATCCTCAAAGAAACTTCACTAACTCTAAGCGTATCAAACACCATTGGATTTCGTTCCTGCGAATCTACTCTTGCATTGTCCTGATGTGCACTGAATATATGTCGTGGTGCTGACACTCCTTGCTGTGATGCTATCTGCCATGTGAATAACCCAGCAGCATTGCTTTGAATACTGTCTGTGGTGATAGTCAACCATGACAATGTTGATTTACCACCTTGATTCATAAAAGAGAGCAACCGTTGTTGTTCGGCGAGCGATGGTGTCATTACTGGCATCCAGAGCGAACGTGTTGTTAGTATTGCCTTGCCAACATTAACTGCAGCATCACGCCATATTGCATCATTGTCGGTGGCTTTCCTAACAAGTACCACTGTGTGTTTAGCGCCAAATATAACTTTTCTAACATTTCTGCATAATCCAAAAATGTGACAATGGAATAACACATGAAAATTCTTCATCGCCGTTCAACATTGTTCGAAGTGATGCGAATCGCAAGTTAAAGTTTTCATTCATTGACACAACTGTATCCCCAGCTGCATTTAGTGTTATGTTTCTGTTTTCGGCATGATCAGTTGTATCCTTTGCAAACATCATTGATGGACCAGCTGATCTCGAGTAATCATCGCTGTATTTTGCAAGGCCAATTATCGTCGTGGCAACATCAACATTTTCGAGGCACGATTCAATATTCTTTCCGTCAATGATGTATGTGGCACTGTTAAATAACGCCATGACATCATTATGAACAAAACCAACTCGATCACCAATTCCGTATGCTGTGTCATCGGCTTTCAAAAGTCTATCTTCGATCTCAATGAATGCCTCGCCGGGTAAGAAATATCTGCTTGTATCCTGAACTTGTAATTTCATTCTTCCACGTGCGTTTGGTACAAGTACGTCATAAGAATAATATTGATAATCACGTACAGACTCATCTTTAAAAACTGATGCGTTCATGTCGAATGCTGGATCAGATACACTTTTGAACATCTTTATTATACTTACTATCGTCTAACACGAAGACCACTTCCTGCTACTAGACTAGCAGTTATATTTTTCTCTTTTTTATTAGCCAACTATGCTTGGTCTTGATTTGCAGCTTGATGTATTATTTTACTAACATTTGCAGGCATACTTTCAGTGCTGGGTAATTTTACTGGCTGAGGTTTTCGTCGTATCAATCGTGCTAGTCTACCTTTGATTGCTGATAATGCTTTGCAGGCAACATCACCAACAGCACCAATACCTTTTTCACGAACAACGTCAATAGCTTTCATTCCCAGTTGCTTTACATTCGGTATTGCTTTTGGGGCTATCCTTCTGAATAAACCCTGAACAACATCACCGAGTACATCACCATAGATTTCTTGATAGGTTGGTAATCGCGAATTTATCACCCTGACCATTAAAGGTCCACGTTGAGCATTATGTATGATCATCTTATTTTCTTGTCACTGATCTAATTGCATCAGTCACTGTTATAATTATCAACAATTTCATCGATGAGGGACAGATAAACATTAATGTCCATAATACCGCCTGTAAATAATCGGTGACAAATAGCAGCTGCTTCATTAATGATTTCTGGGGAATTATTACCGGCTCGTCTTCCGCCAATCAGAATTTCTAATCGTTAAACATCGGCAAGGACGTTATCGGGGCATGGAGTAACAAGGTCACTTCCCCTGGTACCTGTACCAATACCACTTCCAGTTGTTTCTTCTTCCTCAGTAAAACATGGGCTGTATTCCGGTAAGGGCGCTCTTTTAGCCTCTTTGACCTGTTCCTCAAAATTTGCAAAATTACCTTTATGTTTATCAGTGATTCTGGATATACCATGAGACTTTTGAAATAAAAAAGGATCCCAACTTTTTCTTAACCACTAGCGTTGTCTGAATCTAATAATCTATCACGATATGGATATCCTGTTGCGGCAAGCGCTATAGGGTTTCCTCGAAGTATCTTACGATCTTCTTCGATAAATCAGGCTGGTGGTTTTGGTTTTGGTTCTGGTTTTGGCGTAACAAGAGCCCTTATATCATCAACTTCCTCACGAACTTTGTCAACACTCTCAAGTACTTGTTGTATTTCTTCTTGTAATTGTAGTTGAGCAGCAGCTCTTTCATCCGGAAGTTCTCGTAGAATCTGTTTTGTTTTTTAGTTCTATCTGCTATTTTTCCAGTTGCTTCAGTTGTTTTCTCTAATGTGGGAAGGTCTTTGATAGCCTTTAAATAGCTGTTCTGCACATTCTGTAAATTCCACCTGAGACTCCTGACGCGCTAGTAGTTGCTGCTTGACAGAATCACGGACGTGTAGATATTTCTTAATTGCCTCTAGTTTAGATGTGTGACATTCCATTATTGATATAATAATGATTTAATTACACAGCAGCAGAGAGGGTGACAACCAACAGTAAGTGGGGGATGAGCAAACGAACACGCCTAAAATTTGAAAAATAATACGTCAACGATGGAGTAACAAAAATGAGCTAAGCAACATGGTTTGACGTTATTGCGGTCTGTTTTTCCCCCGTATGGAAATGTACTCGGTTAGAGGCTTCGGTTTGATGTTATTGACCTTATTTTCAGCCTTCGTAGGAACCTTTATTTTTGCGAACGGACCCTTCTATCAAAATGGTCTGTTCACCCTCTCTGCTGCTCGCTCACTGACATTTGACTAGCAGCTCTTTCTTGAGCGATCATTTTGTGGCTGAATACAAAAGACAAATCACAAATTTGCTGCTGCCAACAACCCAAATGTGGACGGGTATGACCCCGCTGATCCAAACGTTACAGCGTATAGCTAAGTACGGGTAACTGTAAGGGTGGGCAATGATGCAAGTGCTCTCGGTTGACGAATTTCAATGGATCGACCTTGCGCACACTGATTTTAAAAAATGTGTGCACGACACCAACATAACAGTGACCACGGATATTTCTCTGAAGTTGATTGAGAATGCCCTGAACATTTATATGATGCTTACAACGATTATCCTCTGGCACCAGAAGCGCTGTCGGTGTCAGTATATAGGTTGCAGCGTTTCACTGGGCAATCGTCGATGTTTCCGGACGCACATACACCAAATGCACCAAGCTAGTGCCACGCCTCAAGACAAAACACAATTTTTTATTGCACGTGCGAAATCTGTAGCTTCACTTGCGTTTGAATATGCGTGTAACCAAAATCCATCCAGTGCTGATGCATATCACCGCCGAAGAACAAACTTAAAGACCTAATAATGTTTCCTACCTTTAATATTTCAGCATGTTTTATGTTTTCTAATTTCATGGTGTTTGTTTTTTGTAATCATATCATTATATATGTTTTTTATGTTGCAGGTGTTGTCGAATGTTGTAAAGCGCTTAGAGCTTCTAAAGACTAGGCGCTATACAACGTCCTCATTATTATTATTATTATTATTATTATTATTATTATTATTATTATTATTATTATTATGTTGTTATTATTATTATTATTATTGTTGTTGTTGTTGTTGTTATTATTATTATTATTATGATGTGTACGCCAACATGGCACAGCAGGTTTGGTCAATGAATTTGATACCAACGAGTATCCGAAATAACATCTGTTGTGTAGCAGCGCCAATGAAAAGGTTCTTGGTAAGTTCAACGAAGAATGCATGGATAAACTAATCAAAGAGTATATAGGACTGCGACGCAAACCTCACTCAGTTGTCTGCGTTACGTTCACCCAATGTGGATTAATCGCGTTCAAGTCACGGATAAGACACACCGGTGCGTTGACGCGAACGGATATCATTGGATGCTTTATAAGCAAGGTCATGTCGATAACACACAGCATCAACGCGGTTGATAGGTGCTTTGCCAGGCTTT
The DNA here is from genome assembly GCA_016617855.1 of Megalonaias nervosa. Lineage (NCBI taxonomy): Eukaryota > Metazoa > Mollusca > Bivalvia > Unionida > Unionidae > Megalonaias > Megalonaias nervosa. The sequence continues at coordinate 34,632 of JAECUM010017169.1, read as the reverse complement.
GGATGGTTATTAGAATCGAGTCGTATATCAAGCCCTTCACCAGGCCATCAGTAATTGTATCCAGGAAGGTAATATTAAGCGGATATTTAATCCAAGGTGTCCCTGGCAACTTTGTTAATGCGGCCGCTGACAATTTATTTTATTTTCAACGATGCGCTCTTTTGATAAACGTTAACTTCTTTGCTCCACATAGATCACAATTTCCAGTAATAGCTGTTTGTCCATTACGTGTTTGGGCTAGAGCTGCTTTATGCGCTACATCGCGCACAATACGAAGACATGGCCTTATTAATAATATTGTATTATTCAACTGCAAAGAAACTTCACAGATACCCTTGGTAAAAGAATGATTTTTCCCTCATTGTTTTCTCAGTACAAGTAACATCTAAACATGTTGATGAAACCGTCTTTCCAAACGCAGCTCTTACTCTAATCAGTTGCCCTGATCGATCAGGAAGAAGAATGTTTGATGAATATGGTTTTATGATGGTTAACCAAGGATCGATTGTACACTTTTGCGTACTCAAAGATACTCACATGTACCTATAGCGATCCAAGTCAACTGTAACATGCTGATAATATTTCGCAGCGTTGACGGAAACATTCCGAGGACTTGGTGTGCCAATGACCTCACGTGGGATGAATTTCGTGATATGTCTGCTCGGATTACTTCAGACAAGTATAGATTTCCAGAATTGGTGTGACCGGAACTTGCAGGATTACATATCGAGCTGGTCTGGTTGCGTCAATTTAACAATAAAAAACAACAATCATTTAAAAATGTCTGCAGTGATGTCATACACAAATATTGGAAGGGACGCCGTTAAGCTTCTTAGCAACACGTAGAACTGATTCGTGATGTAATAGAAGGACGCAAAAGTAGATGTTACACGGACAAATACTTAAGAAAGTACAGAACAACCTGAACCGAATCTCCTACACTGGAATGTAAGTGTGTTTTATTTGGATTTTTAATATAGCTTTAACAATTGTTCAGTCATATCGCTGGAATGTTTGCAGTGTGGCAGTTTATAGTGATGTCTAGTATTGGGGCGTCATGCCGCACACATGTTGCATGATGTCTCACCCTGCCAATTTATCCTTTCACCAGGCCGACAACTCCTAACATTAGCTTCTTAATGTTGAGCGGCAAGCGAGGCAGCTGTTAGTACCATTTTTATAAGTCTTTGGTATGACTTGGCCGGGGTTCGTACCCGCGACTTCCCGCATCTGAGGCTGACGCTCTAATCACTTAGGCCACCAGAGCAGTCTCCTATACTGGAATGGATAGACGAACAGGTATACATTTTAGCACATCATCAGTTACCAAGACGTACATCCACAAACCAAAGAGAGGGCCTTGGTTAACTGTGTAGCCCTCAAGACCTTGCCGATGGACTTGAAACACTTGTGGAATCTGTTCCTGCTTCAACAACGCACCTTAAGTCATTAATGAGGCCGCATCTATTTTTCGGCGGTTGTTGACCAATCACATCATGGACGGAGACACATCTCGTGCGCTGATGAAAGATCTTGTTGAAGATATTCATGACCGATACAAAGATAATGAGTTCTGAAACAATCAAGACGGTGTGTGTGCTACGTGAGATATGTACTTCAGTGCAACATGTGGCTCTAAATACAGTCCAGATCGTTGACGCGATGAGTATAATCTCATTCACAAAAGCAGAATTCAGTGTGACTTTTTCTGCACCTGCAACTGCTGGGAAATCACGCACATTTGAGATCGCAGTTATTATTGTTGGTCTAATATTTGATAACAACTCTTTGGTTGTCTGCCTGAGAACAATACATTAGCGTTGTCAGCAGATGCTGGTGCCAACTGGCATACTATTGAACATCCCCCCTGTGCGCACAAGATAGAAGCGATCAATGAAGCAATGCGACGAAGAATGAATTTCGTAAGCCTCTAACAATTTCTATACGTGGCCATGAGCCCACGCTCAGTTATGTCATTGCAATATAATCTCAGATGTATGCGGTTAATATTGCACCTTCATCTAGAAAATCAATTTTAGGTTGGCCTAACAAGATTCCAGATGATAAATCATTTTTACTTACAGAGTATCATATCGGGCCTGTCATTGTGAGGATTACCTCAATGCTCAAGTCAATCTAGCTTGTGAAGCTATTAGGTGTAGTTTTGAAAGGTGGTCCAAAACGACAGACGTAGTTTTTCAGGGTTTATTCCGTTTAGGTTTTCACAACCGTTGAACAATGTGTTTTGATGTTGATTGCTCCTGCAGTACCTGTCGATCTTACATGTTATAAATATTCGGCTGACACACATTCGTTTTTCGTTGTCGATCAAGACTGGCACGTTGTTTATGTCTGAGGTGAAATATTGACGATTCAAATGTACATTAGTGATCGACCTGACATTTAATAATTAAAACAATGATTGTCGCGCGTGGACCTGTAACACCCGTTCGAGTAATTAAAGCAAGAAAACATGTGTGCCTGACATATTACTGAACAAGTCATGGTGTTGTTGTTCATGAATTATTTTTACCAGCTCACCAAAAGCACTCAAAGCCTTATCATTGGGCACTGCATCCATAGTTAAGCTAGTTACAATGCGAGATGCCGACAGTATTAAAAGTGCTGCTGTGGATCGATTGAAATAACTCATCCCTGTGGCTTCGAGATCTTTTGCGACGATTAGTAACATGCGCACCGTAAAAAGCAATCACGTTGACATCAGTATAATCAATGCCCCTGCGGGTAGTAAAGTCAACGGTTTTCTGATTTAGCAATTGTAAATCTGGTACAAAGGAGTGTATATGCGCGGTAAGAGACATGAAATAAAATCAATAATGTATCGCCCCTCCATGACATAGTTTAAAGATGTATATCATCCAGTATTTGATATGGGAGAGCCTATGTTAGTGAATCGAAGCAAGAGAGATGTTCAGTATTATTTACATCCGGAGGGCTCCAAGTAAAATAAACTGGATCCTCAGTCACAGCGTCGTGAAAAAATAATCGAAGCGGAACAACAGCTGAGAAATGAAATTACCAAGAAAACCGCTCTGATTGTGAAATTCAAACGCGCGTGTTAGGTCGTAGAAATTATTTTGTGGTCTTGCTGCAGCAGCAACTGCTGGTCTTTATGTAACTGGAATCACGAAAACACCAACAATTGTAGATAAACCAGTCGGTGTTATTGTAGGAGGTGTGTCGATAGCAACAGGTATCTTTGATGGTGATATCAAATTAATTTTGGTGCGATTGCATTCACGAGTTCACGTCTATTCCGAATGTTTAGCAGCTGCACAGGGGGTCTCAAATGGATAAATAAATTCTATTCGGTGGCAATCAAGGTTAAAATAATCATTTGTGGCTGCGTTCTGAAAGAGTGTATTAAGAAACTCACGGAACGGCCGGCTTTTAAACTTAAAAAGTTATATAAATGTCAAAAACACAAATAGACCTTCCGACGGAAACTGTTAAGGTAATACAGAGCCTGTGTGGCTCTGTTTCTGCAAAAAGAAGTGAAAGAACGATATGGAATAAGCTCAACCACATTATACCAGATATAGTATGCTCTCAAATATTGCTCTCAGGTAAAACTCTCTGATATCAATTAAGAAGATTTATATTTTGTAATTAATATCCTTAATAGACTTAACGCCCTCGTAGAAGACACTCTATCGATGCTAAAGTATGATATGTCTGTGATAACGCTGCAATACAATGACATCGAAAAATGGAATATATGGATAAATGTATCAATATTAAAACACTATCAAAACCTTGTGATAAATATCGTTGAATATATTCTTAAAGGATATGGAGAAGAAAAGGACAACAAGACTGCAAAAGAGATGATATATAATATCACAACCGATCTATCGTTTTAAAAGAATGTAGATCAGCCTCGGTTTTGGGAATGAACATAATCGATTGTCACTTACACGCAAAAGCCCGATTGTCCATCGAAAACGCATTTGCTGCTACAGTAATTCATTCATTGTGCTGGGCTCGCAGTGTGTATTGATCGAAATTGTATGCAGTTACATTTATGTCAAAGCAAAGTAGCACCTTATGGAAGCAACTGTGATTTCACCATTTTTGAAACCTTTGCGGCACTGAGACCCGTCGAGACTCAACCTTTCATGACTGATTCATGCATGTGGACAAAATCAAGGTTGGGTGGTAGGGACCCAAAGGTGACAAATAAAGCAAAATGAACAAAATGACACTACTGAGATTGAAATTACAACAATGTGTAATTGCTTGTGTTTAAAATTATTAACCAATGTAAAATACTTTAAAATGAATTCCATCTCTATGAATTTGCCGATGTTAGTAACGCTTCCGCATTGTCACGTTTCAAGTTTCGATCAGAACTCAACTCTATTAGTCGTATCTTTTAAACATTATCGATCAGTTTGTCGTAACTTGCTTCATGTAAATTCCAGAAAAGCATTTTGCTCTAATTTACTCACCATGATAGACAATGTTGTGTTAAAAGAGCCGTTAAAACTAACAAGAAAATGAAAATAGTTTTAGACCTTTCGGAAACAATTTATGTTGTGTACAAAACATTAACGTAATTTAATGTTGAAGTCTGTGGTGTCATTTTCCAATGAAATAATAAATTTGATTTAGTATTCGCCCATGCTCGCGCTCTGTGTACTCCTCCCATGATTGTAAAACCAAATGGGATCCAGAAAATAAATAACGTAAAAAAAACAGTCATTTCATATATCAATTTTCAATTTATAACCTTATTGTCGCTAAAGGGTCCAAAAACTGTCAACTTATCGGAGTTTCTAATTAAATGAGAGTTTCTTTAGTAACACGGTGATTGCATTTACATGGGCGAGTTTTTGTTGTTAATGTTTGTCGCTATCTTTCATATTCTAAATGATTTCATAAATTTTAGAGATACATTTCTTTGAAAACCTGCATACAATACTTTATCCTTTCTATTTGTTCCATTTGTTTTGCAAATATTAAAACTAGGCATTGCAAATATTGGCTGCAGACGGCACAGTTCATGCTGAAATGGAATGCTTTTGAAATCAGAAAGGAACAGTGAGTAGTCTGTCTGCTTCTTGATATCGGCAGCTTCTTTTGGTTTGAAAAGATAATATGTTGAAAGTGTTAGCCGTTGGCGATAATCAGGTTAGAAAATTATAAACTGATTAATGGAATGACTACATTTAAAAAATCTTTTCGTTTGTAAACCGGCATTTCGAGAAGTAAAGGGGGAGAGAAATAGATTTATTCCAAGATCATTTCCAAAGGACTTTATATACCCACTACTTAATCTTATGAGGCGCTTTCGTTTTCAAATATTCTGTGGCAATTTCAAACGATCCACTTAAATATAGCAATTATTTTGACTTTTCGCATTATTGTTATTTTTCTTTTCTCCAAAACAAAATAGCGTCATGTAATGGTTAATTTTGGACATATGAATGTTTTCTTCACTATCCTAGTGTTCTAAGGCATGTTCACTTATTTTATGTTTTGCATTAACAACTTGTTTTATTAATGAACCGGTATTGTAGGGTAACAAGGATAATGCACAATAACACCCTGTAAATTAAACTTAAATATCAACACTACACACTTAAAAACTGATATGGAATTGATGTGTAAAATTGCCGAAATATGCTTACGTCATCATTATCAGCACTCACCAATCTTGGTTTCACCTACGTACAATGCAAAATATCAGTCTGATCCAGGTTGTTCTATATTTTTACCTTAATATATTAAATAATAGCTACATGTGTATTGATAGACATCTAATTGCGTCAGTTTTTTGGATATGCTCCAAGTTCACGGAGTACATGAGCAAAAGATCCCTTTCTCATGATCAGAAGTCCGTAAATTCATTTTGGCACCTACATTAAAGTCATATTGACGATCTGGAGATTTGAACCAGTAGCAAAACGCATAGATGTTTCATCAATTTAAAAATCTTTCTAAAGATCAACGTTAAATCATTTTCTCTTTCTAGCAACATAATTCCTATGTGCCTGTCACATTTGTGTCATGGTCAGAAATTAATGGTATCGATCGTTTTTATTCAAAATATGCAAATCTAATCTCTAACAACAATTCGAAGATGAAAAGTTAATACGTCCTCAGATTCATTTTCAACTTAAGCACAACTATTATCTTCATTGTTGGGTACAATACTTCTGTCAAAATATGCCGAAATGTTCTCTCTGATGAGGAAATAACATAATATAGCTTATTAAACCTAAGATATCTATAGAAACTGCTTTTTCTGCCGCAGTCTTTAAAAGCGATGAATGTTATGTAATTTGCAGACATATTCTTTTGTATAATCGGCCTGAATTAAATTGTGTGAGAAATTTTGAGCTATGAACCTTTTAATAAATGAAAGTCTGTATTGCGCTTGCGAGAAAACAATGGTGGAAGCCGGGCAATCCGAACCTGGTCTTTTCCACTTCAGTATCTTGCATACAAAGTTCTGGCTTTAAGCGAGCATATACGATCGAAGATTGCCGAGTATTCTGCATAAAAGAGAAAGAGAAACTAAAATTAATTCTTGACTATCATTACATATAAATTCTGATGAACGACGAAAGTCTTATTAACCTTGTTGCGAAAGGTGCTGCTCTTATTTTGGTAAATTGTCGTGATTTGTTAGTGAGCTACTTTGTGAAGCAACTATTCAAGAATGCGTATCTTGATGTTAACTTAATTTAAAGACAAAATCGACGGGAGAAAAGTATCGATGATCCTATATATGTGAACTTTTCCTTTTGACTAGGAAATTCACTAATGCTGACACTGATATTATGATTCTATATGGAAACAGCGATAACCTTGAATTTTTTGGCGACAACAAACTTCCTATTGTCAATATCAGTCCCTTGAGTTTTGAACTTCGCTTACACTTTAGATAGTAACGGTGATTTTTATTGGTGTTTTGTTTCTTTATAACGATACATTACAATTAGTTGGCATAGAAATGTTATGTTCCAACTTGAAGATCACTGTGATGACTTTGAGGCAACACCTATGATGGTCAGTCCCTTCTGTCTGTGGACTCTGAATTCAATGCGGCGAATACTTTCGCCCCCAAAAAGTTGATAAAGAGAGAAAATGTTTGTGATGAACTAATAAGTTAAATACAATTTGTTTTCTATGGAAAAGAACATGACATATATCCGTGACCACTTGAGAGTTTCCGGAATATATAGGTCTTCTCTTCAACACTGTTGCAAAATCTCATGGAAAGATCGTACAAACTGCGATTCCAAAATTCGAATAAAACATTTTTAATTATTTAATGATGGTTTATCGTACGATGTCATAAACCCGTCGAATAGAGAGTTTTTGAACACAATTAAATAATACAAATAATACAGTAGCTGCATAGAAAGTGAATATAGAGTTTTGGTTTAAACTAGATAATACATAACCCCAGCACAAGATATATAAGCTACCTTCGTGAACACGATTTCGTGAAAAGAATATACGACAGCAGCAACTGGAAGCTAGTGAAGATAATTTTGACAGTTTGGACTTCATTTCAGATTTTAGTAGTTATCTACCTGAAATGATAAAACCACATTATCAGTTCATATTTGAATGCTGTGCCTCTTTATACAGTATACATAGTAACGCAGCATACAAATTAAAGTCATCAGATGGTGTCATCTTTATTGCAACTACACTTTGTACATACAAAAATGAAGTAATACACAGGTTATAAGTCAATGTGAGCTTGTAAAGTAGCGACCTAAAATAAATGCAAACTAGTTGAATATTTTACATATGCTATTTGCTTCCAGTATTTAAAAATATTAAAATATTGAATTATTTTCAGCTAAATAACGGACAATTTACAAACCTCGATACCGCATATGCTTATACCTTTTCCATTCCCCCAAAAAGTCAAACCAGAAAACAATTAAGTGGAATGAACATTCACAATTGTCACTACACTGCTAATAAGAGATTCTCTTAAAGGAATGTCAGAGAGTTAGATTTATATGATTTTTCGTGACATTGAACTATGTTTGGAGAAGATTGTCATTCAATGAAATTATGTTATTTGAATCTGTTAAAATATAGTTAGAGTTGAAAATTATTCTAAGTGTATTTTGCACTGCTCATAGACATGTATCAATCGCTTCAAGAAAGTTCTTGCATAGATTTGCCTGGATGATTAAGTACAAATGTTGGGATTTCAATTTTGAATACTGAGAGAAAATATCATTAGAAACAACCAAAATTATATTTGGATGTATACAGTCATTGATTTAATAATGTCTGGTAAAAGTAGAGGAAAATATGAACATTGAGAATGGCTTCTACTTTTCAAAACAGATGAATGAAGTAATTCGCCCATATTATAATAACTGGTTAGAACGTCCGAAAAAGACAAACAAATTGTACTCTTATTATATTTAAAGATATCGGTCCTAATGGCATCTGAGAAGGAGGAAATCGCTACTTTGGAATAAAAATATTTCAAGGAAAGTATTACCACAGATTAATGGGCTTCGCTGACAGAAACATATCTGTAAAATTAATTTTTAGATAAAAGATTATTTTACGACACAATAGGTACAATCTTTGCAGACGTTTCACATGTGAAATGAAAACACTATCAAAAACAGTTAAAAGTTCCTTATGTTATTTACTGTGTTTTCTAAAGTATTGTTCCCCTGGAAAATTAGATTGACATAACTAAATATATTTTCTAGGTTCAATCAGTCCAACCATCTGTGTTCCTTTCTTTGACTTTAAATTAATGCACAAAGATAACATCAGTAGATTTACAATGGAACAGGCTGTATTCAGGTATTTTACGATACGTTAAATAAACTTGCAAACTATTGCCTGAACTATTGTTCCAAAGTTCAAAATCTGGATCGTCTTAGAGGCAGAAGAAATACTTTATTTCGTTAAATATATACCATATCTGTGAGGAAAAAAAATAACGAAGGACAATGTGAGAGCTCATGGCAATTTAAGAGGCAATTATAGCATTCCATTACAGATGCTTGTAAATTACAAATATAAAAGATACCATTTTTCATTAATTCCCTTGTAGGTTAGACAGTCATATGCATATCATTACATTGGCGAATAATGATCCAGAGAGAGAGGCGGAGAATCAAACCTAACAACGATGAAAAATATAGTACAGTCTGCTATGATTTTATAGTTAATAGATTAATGTAAAAGGAACAGAAACAACTGTTAAACGAACGTTTAAACACTTAATGCAGCTTTTGATTCCCTGACTGGTCTATTGAACACATTGCTGTAACTTTAAGTATATAAAAATAAAAAGAAGCACTGAAACGGTTTATAAAGATGATATATTCATATTCGAAAAATTACATTTACCCATATTAATACGTACATAGTTGTAAAAGGCTACCTAAAGGGCTAAAAGAATAATGGAAACGTTTTATTCATGACTTAGCAATTAAAACATACCAGATGTTGAATACTATTATGTACATGATGCCATCGAACATTTAATCCAGAAACGTTTTGAGATTAATCTGAGAAAACTTTTGAGAGAAAAGATAAATTGATGACAAGTTATTTTTTATGAAGTTTTCTAATTTACATATCACAAATTACAAACAAGATTTCACTCATTACAACAATATTCCCAACATAGCACACAGCAAGAACTTATGTATACTAATTAACGCAATAAAGAAATGTCCAATCTGCTGGCCACATGACTGCGATTATGATTTATTTTATAAATCGTTGTGGGAATTCTTTGACATTAACAAGACTATTTACAAAGTAACCATTAGCACAAGATTAATTAATACAAGATTAATTAATACAAGGTTAATTAATAGAAGATTAATTAATACAAGGTTAATTAATACAAGATTAATTAACACAAGATTAATTAATACAAGAACAAACTGATTTATCATAGATTCTGACGAAATAGTAACAATATTATAGCGCAAATCTTTAAAGACAGATAAACATATCAGTTACGACATGAATGTGATGCTTTGCAACAATTAGGTTTAAAACTTCAAAAGCTACAAACACTTATGTTGCTTGGTCAATAACTGTAGTTTAAAGCCCCAGCGTCGCCGTTACGTGCAAAATGTTGTGTATACTGAATCATCTAAATAATACCGAATATTGAAATATATTGATTCTAAATATCGTTGGGTTCAATTAACACCGGATAATATCGATGTTCCATTGCATTACGAGTCATGTAATTCACACCCACCCACCCCCAACGGAGAAACCCTGCTATGTTTCACATATGTATGAATTAATCCGATATTCATTGGCGACATTAGACTGTCAACTGATTTCAATCGAACTCTCTAACACAAGATTTGATGACGTCACCGGAGTATGTATAAGAAGCCAACACAACGCCATGTTTCCTATGGTAAGTGATCAGTTACTATCATTTTGCGTTGAAACGTTACAGTTCTCGGTCAAACATTTACGAGTATTTGTTTCTATAAAACCAAAGCTGGCGTACATTATTGTCTACAAATCCTTGTCGCATGCTTACCAATTATCATCGCAACAGCTGAGTTTGTCTTCAGCAACGGTTCGATCTCCAAAGTGTTACAGAGCTACAGTTGATCACCAATATTCACGCGAGTTTTATTTTATCTATTTTACGCTTTATCTTCTCAGATCCGCTTTAAAAAGCAGGCCTGCCTCTCTTTCTTCCTTCTCGAATCAATTTGTTTGCCACGTGCAAATGTTCTTATTGTTGGATTAGTCAATAATGAATCTGTCGAATGTATCACATCGCTACTTTTGAAGCCTTCCCGAACAGAAACCGAATTACGAGTGACTGAATTAAGGGGTGGCACCTCTTAATTCTAAAAAGAGTATTTGACCTTTGTTTAAACCTAACATAGTGATTATTTCAAGGAAAGGTTAATGTACGATAGCTTATTGTTTTGCAACTAACCATTTCCTTCCTTCTTAAACTTTAGTTGAATTCGAAGAATGGTAAAATTTATGAAAAAACGGCTGAATAGGGGCCTTAAATCGTATAATGAACTGAATATAAATTTGAGACAAATAGCAAGAAATGACTTTGAGAAAGACTTCTTGAAATCAATGATGATTCAAATAAATGAAGAAATACCAGACGGAAAAGAACACTAAAATGTGTGAAGATAAATAATTGTTTCAGTCATCAAACATTTATTATCATTTGCAAGAGGAACGATTTGGACTTTGACTTAAAGTTATTCAACTTGATAAACAAGAATGGCAAGTAAATGGAACAAGTTAACTGTGGATTTACAGGGATATAATTATCTTAATGGCTAACTTGCTCTTTCTGTTACAACTGGTTGAAAAAAAATACGTTATTATAGGAGACTATGACTAATCAGTGGAGTCACGGGGGGTGCGGGGGGGGGGACAGACCGCACCGGATGACACCATCAGAGGGGGTGGCGCCAAAAGGACTGTCAATAAAAAAATTTTAATTTTTGTGCAGTAAGGGTTCCATGGGGGTGACACCATGAGTTACCACACATGACTGTCTATAAAATATTTGAATTTTTGTGCAGGTAGGAGGTTCATTGGGGTGACACCATGAGTTACTGCACTGGGTGACACCAACCCTCGTGACGCCACTGTAACTAATTCAAATTTAGTGTATATCCTGCTGAAGCGTTCGTCACGAAATGAAATAAACATCAGGTCTTGTGACATTGGTGACGACTAATGGCGAAACATGGTTGGTATCCCTCAAGCGAATATGAACATTCGCGGACATTACACAGGTGAATTGTGCGTTGTAGATATTCAAGCGTTCTGTTTGAAAATATCAGAGCTGTATTCAATCAAGACTGATAAACAGTGTAAGAAAGTGTGTAAAGGTGTATACCGATAATATAAACGGAACATTTGAAAAGTCTTTGGTTTATTCTGTTACGTATATGTAATTTAATTACTTGTATGTTTTAAATTTTGTTTTATTTTTATTTCATTACATTTTATTGCAATGATGATTTTATTCGCTGGGTTTGATTTTTTTGAAAATTCAGATTTCTGTTTTGACCTGATTAGAACGTAAAAGAGTCGCGTAATCATTATTTTTAGCTCACCTTGGTTCAGAAGTTTGTAAACATTAAGTGGAAATGATTGGTCATTACCAAGGTCATGTTCGGCCCACGTGTTAACTATGTGTAAACAGCCATTTTTATTATTCATTTCCAGCGTGAGAATCTGACTTTTAGATAGGGCTATTCTGGCCAACGTGTAAAATGGCATTTATTTTCCTGCGATGTTCGATGAATTAATGACCACGTGACCCATCACACGGGTCTGAAATGACGTTTTAGTTGGATTTAATACTCATATCTGAGTGTACTTGGATCAGTTGTAAATAATACCTTGAGGCTGAAAGGTATTTCTGTTGTTGTCGTTTAGAGTTGATATTTGTTTAATTTAAAATAATTTATTCACCTGGAAAATACTTTTCAACATGAAAATTCTTGGACAAAGACATTTATTGGACTTTCTGGAATTCTATCTGGAACATTATAAATTGTGATTCAACGAGGAGCTGTTGACATTCGTACAACTACTTCATCCTCCATCTTGGAACTTCGTCGGGATTCTAACTTGGATTCAATTAGAACAATTTAGTGATAGGACTTATATTTTTAAATTCCAGGATTAATTTTTGGATTATATTCACAAAATGTAAATCCTTTTTCATATTTTAACCGTGTTTTCTAGGGAAATAAATTATTCTGTTGAAATATATAAAGCTTGTTGACTTCACTGTTTTCTTTGTTACCTTCTACGGGCCTTGTTACGTAACAATTCAATCAAATGGAAAAAAAAAAACCTAAGATCAATTTACCCAGATTATACAATTATGCAATCTACTGGATCAAAATGAACAAAGTATCGCCGCAGTTATAGGATAGAACCATCTTTTTGACCGAGCGCTTGAATGCGTTATTGTATGGACACTTCAGTATTCCTCAGAGAAAATGAAACTCTAAGTGCATTAAATGCTGCTTCTTTAATTCTTCTTTCGTATCGATAATCGTACATTATACATCATCAATAATGAAATTTGTTTTCAGTGCAGATAGTTCCTACTACCATTCGTCCTTGTAGAAAACATCATTAAAACTTGCATCTTCTCTGAAATAAATTATCACAGAGATTTTAATGTTAACACAATTAGTACTAAATTTTAAAACAACAATTTATATTTAATTTAGGATGAGTAAATGCGCATACATGACCTGTATGACTGTTACTGTGGTGCATTTTCTCTCAAAGGCTTTGTTGAGCAGTAAGCAGCTACACCTGTAATAAGAACTTTTGCAACATTATTTGCTTAATGGCACAACTGTGTCTCAAACAAAGTAACCTGTGTTCCGTACGTTTTAAACAATGTTTCCGTCTTATGCTTTGCAAAGGCTCTGCCATTTACAATTCCCATCTGCATTATGTTGTCGTTTTTAAAATTGTATGTTTTAATGCTCCTTGATCTACCATCCAACGCAAATTAATTTAATCTCAGTTTGAACGCCAAAGACCCAGTACCGTATCTAATTCTATTTCATAGTATGCATAATCGTTCAGATCATTCTGTACGATGTGTGAACTATTCATGTAAAGAAATCTGCTAGTTTATGATGGCATAGTGTAAATTACAACATATTAGAATGATAGGAAAATTATCGCATATCAAACCTTTTCAGTTAAATAGTTCACAATTATTCCAATGTATGGTTTATTTGCCATATTTCCATGTATGTTCCGTTTGATATATGTTCAATTTACTTTAATCTCTCCATTTTCTGAAGACTGTACTTTATCGTTGCCATGTTAGAAGCGCAACCGTCCGTACACCATGACATAATCCCAATCTGGCTTTTTCAGTTGTGTTTTCTCCACTTATATGCTATAAACCCATAAATAAAATCATAATCAAATCTATTTGAATAACCATCAATGGCACAAGGTGATTATGATTATCTAATGAAAAATGGAAGATGATTATTATAAACTATATTTATAGGATTTTATGCAGGGTAATGTTAGTGTTTTTTAAGAGCAAAGTTTAAAACACTGTTTCTACATTTGGGAGAACTACTCAGAAACGATTGTTATAAAGTAAAACTTTGTATGCACTTGCGTGTGTGCGTGTACTTGTGACAGCCATCATTTTCCAGGGCAGTTCCGGTCAATCTGATGGTTTCATGGTGTTACAAAAGCTTCGAAACCTAGCTAAGCTTAAAACGGGTGGGCAAAATACGGCCCGCGACTTGTATCTCTCTCAGGACTTGGTTATATCCGTTAGTATACATCCTGGTGTATGTTTTTTAAATAACATAAAAGATGAATACCATGATGAATTAAGTAGACGTAGAAATATTGAAGAAACGTCAAAGACTCGAAATAGAGAAATTGAGGATGCCTACAAAGCAGAACACAGTCCAAATGTCAATTTGCAACACTGCTGCAGAAAAGCACATATCAAAAGTGCGTGAGGAAAAGGAGATGCTCAAAACAGAGAAAGACGAACCACAAGAGCAGCAGAAAATTTAATCCATGATTGCCACAGAAGAATTCAAACTGGAGAGCTTCCATCTTCAGCGAAAATATGAAACACTGCACAAAATGACAGCTATCTAATGTTCTAATTCAGAAGTAGAATCTATTAAATGCGCAATTGAATGTAAGAAAGCAAATAGAAAGGTTACAAAATAAGATTAGTAGTTTAACGGTCCTTCAAAGAGCTGCAATGAGCACTTATAGAAAGTGTCCGAGGCACAACGACATCTTGCACAGTATGTAGGTACTTCTAGAGGCAACACTTTAAATTAATAAATTCAACTGATAGAGAAAGATTGACATCAGGTAAAAGGCCTGAAGCAACCATTGAAGAAAATGTTTTCACAATAGTATGTATAGGTACCCCAATTTGTATGATAATTTCAGATGCTGCTCTATCTGTAGAAAACTGCTTGCGAGGTTTAGGACTGAGTGGAAGCGGAACAAATGTCTGTAGCGTTCGGTCAGTAGCCAAACATTATCCGTTTCTTAAAAGCATATAAAAGGCTAAAATATTTTTAACGATTTTCTTCAATGAGAGAAAACAATATCAGCAGCTGCATAACCTACAATTTTTGACAGTATACTAAGGTGCCCTTAAAACAGCTGGACATAACTCTTATTCGTTGTTGTAAATCCTGTTTTACGTCTTTAAGCAATACCGGGTTTGTTGGTTGCATTTGTATCAGAATTAAAGACGCGGTACTAAATAGGATACACAATTCAGATTTTAATTCGGAATACCAATATAATGTTGTACTTTTTTCTATTTTGCAGTGAAATCCATTCTTTCATATTTATCTAGTTCTTCTCTTGTCAGTAATATGATAGTATCAATGACTTTTTTATTCTTAAATTTATCCATTTCATAATTTCGCTTTATGGCATGCTGAGGATCAAAATGCATTGTTTAAATCAATTATTGTTCTTAGAATTACCATTAATTATCATTTCCGAGTGAAATGATTTAAGTAAAATGTGTCATAATCATTTGGAATAGAATTGTTTCTCATTCTGCTAAATTTTAAATGGTAATTTTTTCACTGAAGCCATGCACAATATATGATGTAGTTCTTACATCATTTTAATAACAGTTGAAAGTGATGGAAATGTTTTCATGATTACGGCAACATATATTTGTGTTTTGTTACTTGTTATCTCTACAAAATCGATGAACGGGCTTGTAGTCGCTGACACTGTACCTGTTTTTCTAAGTTTATGAAATGCAGGTTGAATGAATATCGCATTGTAAAATACTACCATTCTAATTTCTTCCATTAAACCATATATTACCTGATTGAACATTGTGTGCATAGTCTTAATAAAATGTTTCATAAGCAATAGTGTGCTTTTTCTTGGTAATAGTGTTGGAACATTGTTTTACAAAACAATATCCAGTTAAGATATGGTAACAAACCTCATTGTTATGTATCTCCCAATGATATGGCAGTATATGATTGTATCGGTTTCTACTTAAAAAGGATTGCCACGCAGCTATTTGTACAGTGTGAGCATGCTAAGAGATGTATATATATATATATATATATGTATATATATATATATATATATATATATAAGGTATAAGTATGTTATATATATAGTATAGTATAGTTAGAAGAGTGTATATATATATATATATATATATATGTTATGCATATATATATATATATATATATATATATATATATATGTATGTATATATCTTTGCATCAAAGAAAGAAGATAAAATGTGACATGTTCAAGGAATTTAACTTTTCATGGGTAGGATTTAAAATAAAGATCTCCACTTTAGATGAGATTGTAAAAAGATTGTTCATTTCACAAAATGTTTTCTAAAATGTGAAATACTACTTTTGATTTTAAATAGTCCGAAACAGGGAATTCAAATTTCAAAAACAAAGTTGATGTTTTAGCAAAATATTTTAGCAAAGTTCGTATATCCCGGACAAGCTTCTAATTTTCTGGTACGAGTCTATGCTCTTAAAATAAGTAACAAAAAAGAGTCAAAGACAACAATCTTTGTAAAAGTTAAGAAATAATTTATTTCCCTTGTATACAAAAGTGAAAATGAGAAATAAGAACTTATGGTATTGCGAAGTAAATCCCAAAATAATCCAAGAATTAAAGACACAAGTCCTAGTAATTTAAAGTCCTGAATAAAATTCAGCAAAAGTCCAAAAGAGATCCAAAAACCGAAGGCGATAAAGTGCCTGTTAATGCTTACGGAGTGCTGATGTGACAAAAGTCTTTTGTTGAATCACAGAAATATTATTTCAGGTTTGAATTCAATATAAATTTCAAAGCATGTGTTTATCCAAGAGTTTTATTGGAACATTTTTGTATTTCCAGAGAAAAGAATCGCTTGAATTCAATAATTTGAAGAAATTAAATTCAGCCCAAACTCGTCAAAACATAATACAACATGAAGGTGAAATATGTTAAAGCACGACTGACCAAATCCTCACAATCACAAGATTATACAGTTCTCTACTTGACCTCCGTTCAGAATTAGTATTTAGAAATCGAAACATTACCTAATAGAAAACAACCTTCTAGAATGATTTAAAGAGCCTTGTTTACTTACAACACAATATCCTGTAACATTCACTTAGGAATCTCCAAAATCCTGACACAAATCAACATATTTACTCCTTCTTGTTTACCTGAAAAATAATCCTGATATCAAGCGCATACACATAGAGAGTAATTTAGCTATGTATAAGTTGTTGACAGAAATGAAATTTTAAGAAAATGTCATTCAGGTCAAGCAGAAATGAACTCAGTTTTGGTCGAGGTCAAGTCTATCATACAATGTTACATTAACGTACTATGTAATGAAATAATGAAACTTTTAAAACTAGCAAACAGTTAAATAAAATATACATAACAATGTATATACAATATATTTATATATATATATATATATATATATATATATATATATATATATATATATATATATATATATATATATATATATATATATATATATATATATATATATATATATATACCATTTGCTCTGAGAAACATCACAAAGTCATTAAAGCGACAAACTATTTGCGACTTTGGACAAATGAAACGTATCTATGAATATATCGAAGCAAATAATACTACAAAGACTCAAATACGAATAGAAACAAGTGAAAGCCATATTCATGTGCAATATTGGTTCTTAATTTACAACAAGATTCACTCACCTGCAAAAGCATGCAAAACCTGAAACAATGTCGCGTGAGAGGGAGGGGGTAATATAAAGTACGTTTCGTTTGGCTAAATCAGAACATGTTATTATATGGATGATATTATTATATCGGTTAAAGCATCGTTTGTTCCTCATAGCAATATTCATGCTGTGTATGTTGAATAAATATAACCATTGCACCAATTGTTATATATTTTTTAAATGATAACAGATACTAATTGCAAGTTTTGCAAAGTTTCACCCGTTAGTGTGATTCGTTTTTTGTTAACGGATAAGCTAAATCAACCTGAATATAGCGCCCTTTATATTTATTTTACCATATCACACGTTGTTACAGTTGTCCTTTCTTATACTATGATTAAGCTAAAGCTCTTGCTCATCTAGTTCCTTCCTATGCCGGACGGATGACGTGTCTCATCAAGACGTGCAAACTGTGTAAACAACAATGATGATGATGAAGAACTTTTTTTGCATTTAGCAAACATAACATCAGGTATTACGTTTGTTACAGAAACGTATTGTGACACGTTTAAATACACACAGTAACACAAATCTAGTGTTTTAATTATATAAAAGATAAATACGTGCGTATTCAAAGAAACATTCCCATGTACATTCATACGTGCATATATACACGTAGGTATGTCAGAAGCGTAAGCATATCCTTGAATGAATTCCCGAGTGGTCGAGCTAAGGCGCCTGCCTTTACAAATCAGAGCCAACACACCCCGTGCCTAGTTTGTCTCAAATGAACGGGCATATATGTTTACATTTTATTGCCAGTAAACTAAAACATCTGAGTCAAATATTTTTTCTGTGTGGAACATGCTGTGAAATATGTTTTGATTTGGGTAAAGTATGACCCAGGTTTGAACCAAAATACATTTAACCCGTTGGGCTGATGCGTATCACTAGTCCCGTCGCCACCTGCATTGCATCTAGAAATTTCAATAAATCATTGATCATATCACAAAGTAATATAAATACATGTAGGTCACTTAGTTCTTACAGTTTATATAACACAACAGGTGTACTGTTATAATATTGGCACCTCGAGCTACTTCTCATAATGGAGGGTACTGATTCAAATCCAAGCTTGCGAAAGTATTATACAGTCCACTCATTTTCTCTGGCCTTAGCTTGCAGTCTGGTTCAGTTGCAGAAGCAATATCCAATGTTTTATTGTTACCTAATGTCGGATTATAAATCAAGACAAATCAATGCCCGGTTTATCCATCGTTTTCCAAAGAGATTGTGGTGCGAGTTAAAATGGCTTTTAAAACAATTTATTATCATTCTTAATCACGATTATTTTTCCTCCAAAACTGTGTACCAATTATCGAAAGGTATTACATATATATTCTCTGCCTGATGAATACTGTAAGTTCAGTCACTGTAGACAATATAATTATAAAAGGTAATACTTGAAGTCCATGATTTGCTGTTATGAGTTTGATTTTAGGCATTTCTTGATGGCAGCCCACTGCATAAGTGTACACCAGAATGTCTACAGTTGACACATTTTAGGATCTGTGAATAATGATCTCTAGGGACACAAAGGAATGGAAGAATAGAGAGACAGATCATCAAACGAAAATATATTTCATAGGCCTCAATATAAAAATAAATGTTTCAAGTTTAATGTAGCATTAATCAGGACAGATATGGAGTTATTTCCCTTTTTAAAACTAAACAATAGACAATATCCTAAATGATTATGTTGAAAAATCAATAGCATCAGCAAGTGTCTGGCTCCTGGTGTGGATTGCTCCTTATACGTTGATGACGTTCTATTTTGTTATCGATCAAAGCACATGCATACAATTGAAAGACAACTACAACAAAATATAAACAAGATTCAAACTTGGGCCAATACTAACGGTTTCAAATTCTCGAAATCAAAAACAGTATGTATGCATTTCTGTCAATTACGAAGACATCATGATGAACTAAAATCACGCTGGAGGGAACACCAATTCCATTTGTAGAGGAAACAAAGTTTTTAGGTATTATCTCCGACAGAAAACTGACTTTTATTCCACACCTAACTAACTTGAAAGCTATATGCTTGAAATCCCTTGATCTACTTAACGTAGTAGCGCACACTGACTGGGCTGCTGATGAAAAAGTCATCCTCAGTTTATATAGAATGTTTATTCGCTCCAAACTAGACTATGGTTGCGTTGTTTATGGTTCAGCTAGAAAGTCCTATTTGACGATGTTTGACCCAATTCATCATCAAGGAATACGATTCGCTTTAGGAGCATTTAAGACATCCCCGTGCGAAAGCCTTTTCGTTGAAGCGAACGAACCACCTTTATAGAGAAATGCTGTCCGCACAGTATGCTCTGAAATTAAGATCAGACCCTCTGAACCCTGCTTTTTCGGCTGTATTTTAACCCAAATACAAACCCTTATACGAAAAGAAACCAAACGCCACACCTACCTTTGGCATTAGAATATCATCCAGCCTTGACAGTACCAAAATTGATCTTTCAAAAATTCAGAAAACGTCCGTCTCCGAAACACCTCCCTGGCTACTTAAACAACCAAAAGTGCATTTTATGTAACACGATGGAAAAAAATCAGAGACAAACCCTTCCATCTTCCACAAATCTTATAATGAACGCCTCACCCAATTTGAAAACTACACAAGAATTTATACAGATGGATCAATAGATGAGGAAAAGGCTGCTGCAGCCTTAGTCAGTGGAAAACACACAACAAAAGCTCGCTTGCCAAGTGGTGCATCAATTTTTTCAGCCGAAATCAGAGCAATAGACCTTACTTTGCAATATATTGAAAACAAACGTATTTTAAACAGCATCATCTTCTTCGACTCACTCTCAGTACTTCAGTCACTGCATAATAGAAAAAAGAGCACCCATTATTAGCCAATATTCTCCTCAAAAATGCTAAGCTGAGTACCTCCCACAATATAGTATACTGTTGATTACCCAGCCATATTGGCATTAAAGGTAATGAAAAAGCAGACCGCGCTGCTAAAATGGCCCTATCCCTAGTACCATCAGATTTTAAAATACCGTATACTGATTTTAAACCTAGCATCAAAGAATCTTTACGTCAGAAATGGCAGGCATCCAGGAATGATGCCGTGAATAACAAACTTCATGCCATCAAGCCAACCCTAGGAGAATGGACTACTTCTTAAAGAGCCGTCCGTAGGTAGGAGGTAGTCATTGCAAGAATTCGAATTGGTCATACTTATATAACCCACTCCCACATACAAAAAGGAGAAGACCCACCAGAGTGCATTTCTTGCAATGAATCATTCACCGTTAAGCACTTTATGTTGGATTGTTTCGACATCCAACCTACGAGTATTGCAATGTGCACGACATTAGGGAGCTCTTTTGTACGGCGCTAAATAGCCTAACAGTGCTGGTGCGCCGTAAAAATACAATCAACCAACCAACCAGCCTAAATGGCTATACAGCAGGTCTAAATGTGGTATCTCTTGCCATGTGGTGATAAACGTGTTATCATTTTTCTTTCAATGATATATTAAATAATAAACTCTGTGATATATGATAGTAAATGATAAGAAAATATAATTTCTAAAAACCACGATTACAAAATAAATAGAACTAGATAGCAAAGTGGTATTAGTAAGGTTTGACAGGCAAAGGAACAAGATGTCATCAGACACTTGGCAAACCGCACAAATTCAGTATAAATGCGAGCGTCAACATAACCCTATCCAGATGATTATTGCCAAACGCTAACGATGGCATTATGTTTCAGATTGTTCCAGATATTGGCGCTGTTCTTTATATTAGTAACAAATGAACAAGCGGACGCTGTAGCCGTTTGTCCGCATGTAGATGCATCTCTTAAATTAAGGTTAGATCCGACGACTTGATCTTCAGGATAGGTAACGTTTTCTTATTTTATATGCTTGTTATTTATTTATGTTTTTAACATTCCTTAATCCGGATGTCTTTGAATTATGTCAGTAAAATCTGAAAACATTAAAATATGTGCTTTTATTAGAAAATTATTGATCACAAACTTTTTCTTCCTGTGATAAAATACAAATACTAAACATTTTCGCGATCACAGCATTACAATTATTTGGCGATGAGCGTAGTATTGTTGTTCCGTTTTGGTAATGTATGCAGCAAACACACGTGGTATCACAGAATCGGTACCAATCGACCACTAAGGAGAAGCACAGAATCGGTACCAATCGATCACTAAGGAGAAGCACATTAAGAGTCCACATCTTCAGTTTGACTTTTGTTTACGCATTTTAAATATGAAGAAGAGAATTTGTACATGGGTGCAAAGAGAAGAGATATCGCCACCGATACTACTACATCTTCAACGCCGTTATTCTTCATGGACCGTACGACTTTTATTTGTTGCTGACGGATACGTGTACTCTCATGCATATCTATAACAAAGGCGGTTTGTGAACTATTTGAACTATTATTGACCGGTGTAATCACTTCATAAATGTACGATATCAATACCGTATTGTTGTTCGTGTTTTCTGTTATTTCTTTACGCAATATTTGTACTGCCAGTTTTGTTTTTAATTATCTGGGTATTGTGAACTTATGTTACTGATGTCATACAACTCTCTCTCTCTCTCTCTCTCTCTCTCTCTCTCTCTCTCTCTCTCATATAGCATGTATATGCTTTGCAAGATATTATTATTATTATTATTATTATTATTATTATTATTATTATTATTCAGCCGATTGTGGGCGCCAGTGTAACAATCGGCACGGGCATACTTATAGAAAAAAATCATCCCTGAACCTGACAGGTATCAATGTGACCTCTAGTAGGAAGCTGGTGTTCATAGATATCACGCTAACAATAAACGTTATAGAGATATCAGGAGAGGTTATCATTCGAAGTGAATCTTTTCTTCATCAAGGAAATGTTCATGTAACACTTGCAGGTAAGAACTGAATTTCACAACATATCAATGATTCATTTAATTGTTCTGCATCTTATTCATATTTAAGACGTAACTGCACATTACGTTTAAACAATCCATACTACAATAGACGCAAAAGAGATGAAAATGAAAATACTTCGAGAAAGAAATTGATTAGATTTACAAAAAGAATAGTGTGATCAAATATACAAAATTACAATAGTTAATTATGTAGATAATAGGTTCAAGTGTCGACGTCTTATCGCATATTACTTTACGACTACGATAGTAATGACACTTCATGACAAATAAGCTGATTTCAATAAATGTGCCATCGTTCTGGTATAATTGCTTGCATTTCATAATAACGTGCATTAATTTGACGTCAGAAGCGAAGAAGGGTGAGAATGAACAGAAAATAGTGCAAGCACAAGAGATGAATAGATAAAAGTGGATTGGACAAAGATATGGAGGATCGATAAGAACTATGAACGAGAGACATATTTATAGATAAGTCGACAAATCGTGGACGATCACATTTAGACGTAAAAGAAGACAGAGGTTGAATAACGTGGCAAATGTGCTACATATCAAATCATTCACCCGTTTTGTTTTGTTTTTGTTTTTTTTCATTTTTTACAGGAAAGCATGGTGATTTTCCCGGAACTGGAAAGTCAATTTTAGTGAAGAGCGGGGGTACACTGGAGGTTCTTGAGAAGAGAAAACTGTTCTGGACTAAACTGGATGGAACTCTACAGAAGCTCTCCAAATCAAACGGAATTCTTTATGATCATTGTGTATGTGTAAAATTGAATATATCTAGCAGATGTTTTTACAGGAAAGCGTGGTGATTTAACATTCGTGATTTATTATGAAATATCGCCATTTAAGTGTTCTACCGAATGGTAACCTTGTAACCGGTCTGTCGTCCACACTGACTGAGAGAGGGTGATCATATTTGGTTTCGCATTATTACAAAATGAGTATATTACGACTCTATACCGGATACTCTGCCTGGGTTGATGTAAGTTATATTATTTTTGTATGGCTTATTTAGAACATTTTGTTCTGTACCCTGTTTAAACCGACTGAGTTCGGATGATCATATTTGGACGTTTGTTTCGCAAAGATCATGCATGACAAAGAATATTTTCCAATGCTAGATACATGTCAGTGTTGGGTGAAGGTCAAACTAGTTACAAGAATAGATGCTGTGGGCTCCATCAGAACAGTATTTTATCGTAACTTGTTTGGGTTGATGTACTGGTTCATTTCTGGTCATTTATGATGTACTAATCGGTAAAGGGGAAAAAAACTATTCTTCTCAGTTCCGAATATAACTGACTTCAAACCCTTATGTACCCCTAGAGTTTTTCAATAACAACGTTTATTGTCATGTTACAGTTTAGAACTATTTTATTTTCTACCTCTAAAGAATATTCCAAACTAGTAAATCACTTTTCTCTGAAGTGCTTTCAACATGCATGTGGTTATGTTTGGTCAATGATCGACAATCGATAATTCGATGTAGAATATAAGTATATTTATCAGTTTACTTCTTTAAACATCTCTATGTTTATATCTACCTACCTTGATCTTTACGATCAGTTTTGTTAAATTATGTTTGTATTTCTGTCCAATTATTTGTCAGAGAAATCTAGGTGGGTTTCTAACCTTACTTTTCTTATCTCAGTCTGGTTATCTCAGTCCGGTAGACCAATCAAGGTGTCCACTCGGTACGAACTACTTCTTAAAACAAGAAACATTTGTTGTCTTTTACTGTTATGACGGAGTTGTTATATAATCCAGCAACGACAACAACAACAACAACAACAGATATGTAACGAAAAGAAATTAGCTCAGAAAGCAACTTAAGGTAAATCCAACTTTGATGAGACACCATAAAAACACTTTGAGACACACACACACGAATCTGAGCTATTTGTTAGATCTCCAGACACAACGGTAATACACATCGCTGGTTACAAAACTCCAAACTTTCTGAAGAGCTACCGTAATGCTGGCAAAACACCATTAATGTGTTATGTGAGATTGGTTTCCTCTTTGTCCAACACCCACAATCCGCACCAGTTGAATCAAACATAGAAATGCAGTTGCAAATGAAAACTCCTGCACTTACCAAGAAGATTGATCATTCATCGATCCACAAGATGTTCAGCAAGAAGATTTCCATGTAGCGTTTTATTGCACCAGTGATAACAACAACTACCATATATTTCCAGGAGAGCAAATATAAATTTCCAAGAAAGTCATAAATTAGCAATCTCCTCAGTCACTACGCACTTAATTAGTGCGTTATCCAGTATTCCTCTAGTGCTGCACAGTACCGTATCGATGTCTGCCAAAGAACGGTTTCCAAATTAGAAATGATAAACGTTATGCATATAACAAATATCTATTACTTCTTGTTATTTCATTGTTATAAAGTTAATATTTTATCATGTGTAGATCTTGTGTATTTAGGATCCACAGCTCATCCCGTTGCTTAGCAGGGTGGAAAATGGGACTGTACGAAAGTAAGAGAGTGGTGTTGTTCGCCCAGAATCTTCAATTATCTTTGTAAATAATTGATTTATTCGCATTACCAGTCCCTCCCCGGTAAACTCACTAGGGCGATGTAGAAGAAGGTGTAGTAGAGCAGAGGTGGCGCTGTTGAGCAGGAATATGTTCTTTCAGAGCAAAATGGAGAATATTTGTTACGTCAATGATGCCAATAGCCCATGAACGTTCAGCAACTTTAACTATGACACGTTTGGCGGACACATCAAGGTACAAGCTGATTTTATATCACGTACAATTTCAGCATATGTTCATAATACCTGTCAATGAACGTGACACATTCATCTTCTCGCCAAGAATGTAACGCTAGATTCTTGTTGACTGTAAAATTTGGCTTTGTAGAAATATGCCATAAGCTTATATGTCTTTAGTAATATAATCTCCCTTGACATAACGCCATTAAAAAACCCATAATCTTGCGTTGCCCTCGTAGAAGGTGGACTTCTATTCTTATAGAGAATTTAGGCAAGTATCAGTACATGCATATCACTTGGTTTCATTTCAGTTTGTAGAGGGTTTTAAGAATAGGAGAGTAGAAGGAGCAGAACTGTATCACATGGGACAACAGACCAATTTGGGTATGCGTCGTATTAATTGCGTTGGGTCACAAGAAATACAGGATTAAGGAAAATATTATAATTATCCCACTGATAACTCTACCATATTGATTTTATTTTATACCTATTTTTGAGTAAATAAGGAATTATTCTTCACTTTACACCGGCTTTGATGATATTCGTCCATTTAACGAAGCTTTCAAGACATTATTGCTTCTCTTTTTTCCCTAGAATCCCAGAGATTTGCTTCTGACATCTATGTTTTTTCTTGAATCTTTAGAACAAATAGACAAAACACAAATAATAGCAATACATTAAAATTCTGAAAATAATACAAGAATCTTCTGCATGTAAATTCTGCAAGAGCTGTCAGATTGGTTTCCTTTAAACCTCATCGGTAAAATTAAACATTTGCATTTGAAATATAGTTGAATCTCTCTTCATTGTATCTTTCATCTAGCTTTAGATCACTCGATGGTTTTATTGACTATACCAATGACATGTTTAATTTGTTTAAGTACTGAGTTGATAAAACATTAAAATTGCTGACATATATGGGACGACGTCATGTGACTCATACACATTTAAATACTTTGCTTTCCTTCAAGGTGATTATTCCTTCACTTCCATATATGCAAAGATACGAGAAACTAATCCAACAAACCTCATTTAAAGGAGAACAGTATACACCACACGTTTGTTAGATGTGTAGCGATCCATGGAACTCATGGTAAGATCGCATTTTGTGAGATAAACTTGGAAATTATTTCTTTGTTATTCCAACTACGTCCAAATTATGTGATGTCTATTTCCCTGACACCTTAATATCTTAAACTCAAAATTTCTGGGAATCACAATTCTCCTCAGGCTACCCATTGAATATGAACTTAAGAATATGTAATTTAAGAGACCGTTGCGGATATATGGTACATAGTTCATTCTATTATTTGTAATTACGTGGAACATTTTCAGATCTTTTCTCAGCTTGAGTCTTAAATGGTTGTTGAAATCATGCTTTTTAGCATCAATAACTCTTTCAAATTGTAAATTAGATTTAAGCAACGGATCAGAATTTCACCAGCATAAATCTCAAAGACATTTCCAAGCGTCTAATTCCGGCAATTTTAGGTAACACCTAAATATCAGCCAATCATGTTGGTCAATTCTGGACCTAAGTATAAGCCGACCTATTAGTACTGTTTGTGGTGTTCATACTGTTTGGTTAATTGTAAATCAGACTTGCATTTCTTCTGATCAGAGGTAAAGTTCACGCAAAACTAGTCTTAAAGTTATGTTCAGACTGAAACGTTAGCTGACTGGTAATTTTAAGTCAGTCTTAAATATCATTGAAGGAGTCAGTTTAAACCACAATTTAAATTATGTAGGTCAATGACAGGTTCTGGATTCTACAATTAATTCGTAGGCCAGGTTCAACTTTGATCAGATCCAGACGAGGGCTTGAACTGGTATATGCCTTTCGTTTGCATAGATTGCTAATTGCCTGTGTACAGGAGATTTTCAGTCTGAACATTTACTACCTGTAAAAGACTGTTTCGCGGTTTTCAACGAACCCACCATACGTGAAAGAAAGAAACAGAAACAACGTTCATTTATTGAGTATATGTTGACAGTATCATGATATTAGTATTGTATACATATGATATCAATTTTCTTCACTAATATTAAGTCATTACCTCTTATTCATAGAAATAAAGTCTTATATTTGATTACTGTGCAATTAACAAAGCCTCCCGTAAATACATATGCAGCATGCAAAAATACGCCAAAACAATTTTAGAAAATAACCGAAAATTATGCTCAGTTTTCTTATATTAAGGAAACAATTGTGACAATTCAGGGAATCTGCGCTTACCTTGTGCAAATTGTGCATTTGAATTATACAAAAACCCTGCTTTTATATGCGTTTCTCCTTCAGAAGAGTTTTTGAACAGAACAGTACAGGTTGTTACACGTATGAATAAAACAATAAACTTTACTATTTATTTGCAGTGACCCGGCATCATACTAGATGACGAATCCTCTGAATGAGTTGAGAAACAATTTTTATGCTGGGGGTGAGGTAAGTTGTACAAATTTCCTTCTTTTTAATAGAATGTATATTGCCAGAATTGATTCGTTTTAAGCAAAGCTAGTTCGTTCATTCTCACAACACAGTCAAGTCAAATGTTAAATCATTAAAGGGGTAGCATCAAACTTCATTAGCGTTACAAAAATATTGATGCGCTCAACGTGCTTCCATAAGGAATGCCTGGGTTTTTTTCCAACCTAAACTAACCCGAGTAGATTAATTAGGCGACTGAAGTGTTGTTGGTGGAATGAATATTGTGAATACATGTTATGTTTCACCACAAGTTTGGTAAGCATGCTATTCGTCAATTCAGGGGACAAGAATTTGGTACATTTATCCGAAGTCACCAATAGGTCCATCAGCCACGGAAAATTTCATGGCACCAGGGGAAGCTCGCAGCACAGCTATTTCTTTGTTCGAGAACAACGTAGTACACGGATATGAATCTGCGAGTACTATACAACAAACATAAATCAGTTTTAAACGGTTTCATATTAACGAATTGTTTTAGAAAGTTTAATACTTGAAAGAGACTTTAACATTAAAAGATTCAGAAATCTAGGAGGATTAGGTAAACTTTGTATTTCATTTATCGCTGATCGAATCCAACCAACAGAACTTCACCCGAAAAGAAAGTGAAACTGATTGATTTAACCGGTAAAGGTGTCAATACTATATAAATGTAAATTCTAAGTAGGCAAAAAAGAGAGACTAAAAGGCTAGAGAGGTAGGCGGGCAAACAGATAGACAGAAAAGGACAAAAATGGCAACAGTTTCCCAAGTTTGTGAGCAATATAAATTTCTCCTCATGGAATAAACAACTAGTAAGATGAAAACTTAAAAGCATAAGAACTCAAAACAAACCATAAAACAACAGGTAGCATAAAAGTCGAAATCGATTTAAAAAAAACAAACTATTACATGTTTGAACCAAATGCAAACCGCAAAACGGATTAGGTCAAATAACATACGTTTGCTATAAGCGGTAAAATATGACTGATACGCGACACTTCTACAACTCAAGGTATCCGTACGGGAACTATATTGTTTCCATATATACGTTTCCTACACATCCTTTGCTCTATCATAATATTACTTGCTTAGATAACGCCACCAATTATGCAAAAGATTTTAGACACAATTGTAATAAAAACACTTTCTTGGCTATTCTTGGAATATATCATGCGCTAGGGATACGAAACTCTTGTCTAAAAGCCATAACTAAATACTTTCAAAATAAATGTTCTACTTGTATCGTGCATGAATGAGCAAAGGAGTGAAAGATGTTTAAACTTTACTTCTTTTTAGCTTACAACAACTGGAATCAGAACGCTTGGGTGCGTGGTGGCTGGTTTCAAATGTCTAATTCATCGTAAGCGTTCTTATATCTTGCATTTGTTCTGGAAGTAAAATCGTATCCGTTGTGGAGATAACTACATTCATTTAGTCTATATTTTCTGGATGGCACGTACTTTTCATATGTTCCACTAATTCATGGGAAGGATTATAGACACGTCGAAGAATGAGCATCGTGGTAACATTATAAAAGAAAATTAGACCATGCTAACCAATTGCATGTACACTCATTTTCATTTGCTTCATTTAATTTGGTTGCCGTAACAAGAAAAATACTAAATAAAGTAAAGCAGTATTTGTTCAGAGAGAGAGAGAGAGAGAGAGAGAGAGAGAGAGAGAGAGAGAGAGAGAGAGAGCAGCTGCGACTGTTTGGTTAGTCTAAACATAGCAGAACAGAAATTTTAGTCAGATCACAAATTACGAGACATAACCTCAAACTGTTTTACTCAAATAAAATTGCAAACTTATTCATATAACCGATACATTTATAATGATGAATAGAGTTATGTTAAGATTCTAGTCATAGTATTTGCATCAGATAACAGTTTCTTGGGAATTTTAAGAACTTGCGCTCAAATATAGATTCCTTTATGTAAAGGTCCATATCTCCATAAAAAGCACACCACTTCATCAGAAACGGTTCATAGGTTGTCCTAGTAAAACTTCAGTTAAATTGTACCACACAAACACTCATGCACCCATGCTCTTTTAGAAACAAGCAGCAGGTTTTCTAATTAAAACCCGTATTTAACAAGTACTGTATAAACATTCTCAAGGTTTCACACACCATCGTCAGGAACCATTTACTGCTTTTATATTAGTAAGTATAATATGAACACTTATGGACTCATATGCCTTCATTAGTAAGCATTCAAAAGTTTTCATGTTAAATCACGTATTTAGTCTGTACTATATAAACATTCTAGAATAGTTTCAGTAAATCATGCTACCTATAAAATATCTTTATTTATGTCGTCCAGTTTGTGGTATGTTCAGATGAATTCCAGATTTTATCATTTAACTAATATATCCGTATGACCATTATATTTTCCAGACTTCTGGGTAGTATAAGAGGTCTGACGTATACCAGGTGAGACAAAGTCTTTTCTAACGCCCTTCCATTCTGATTATACTTCTTTATGAAACAGAAGATTATTTGATCATTAACATATGATTTAGGTGGATAGTTAACAATATTCAAAGTGTAACGTTAGAATGTCAAATGAAAACACATAATTTTCATCAAGTACAGCTACATTAAAGCATCTGGAACATAAAGAAACAATAAATAGAATCATTGGGGTAAAGGCGAGCTATTCTCATCTACGGTAAGCATGGTATTGGCCTAGAAAGAAAGAAGAATTACGGAGATAAGTTACAGTGATTGTCGTATCTTTGAGACTTAACAAAACACCAAATCAGTTTTAATCATATGCTGCTTCGCTATTGAAATAAAGTATTTATTGATCAATCATTCAATCAAACAATCTGCAAATGCATAAAATAACTAAACTTAAATAAAATGAATCAATTCTTGAATATAAATATATTCACAACAGGTCATCAACTTCATCACGTCAAGAACATTTACTACGGAAATGATGTGATAATTGTTTATTGTTTTGGTTAGGATCAATACCCAAAGTACAGTTGATAATAGACATTGTTTTCATCGGAGAATCCGACAATATTGGCGAACCTGCTACATTTACTTACAACAGAACGATAGTAAGTTACAATCGATCAGTTCCAAAGGTTTTGGCTTTGTAAGTACTTTCCTTTTAGCCGGTAATGTGTACATGAGCGTTTTGCTCTGATTGTCAGGCCAAATTATAAATAAGTTCATGCGCACGTACAACTAGTGTTATAAAGCAACACTCTACTTCAATGCAAACTTCTCGCTATGAGGTACTTCTCGTTGTGAAAGATGTATAATGTATAGATGTCTCAGTCATTGTGCTATTTCATCTATCGATACGGGTTATGCACTGCTGGTCTCGTGTTCAGCGGCGCCATAAAAGAGACCAACTTCATCAGTTAGGGGGTTGTATTCGGACGATTGTTCAGCGGGGCTGTTGCATATCATATTAGAATACAATAATACCTTATTCACGGCTTGAAGTCATATTTAGAATGCAATTACAAGAGAAATTATTTATCTTGGAATAATAAACAAAATTCAGGCTAATTGCTGGGATCGATGGTTTTGAAACGCTATAACAACAGGGAACATTATAGTTTGGTCACTATAATGAGTGTCCACTGGTTTGTCTGAGTATGTATGGAAAGATGGAACATCCTAATTAGTTTGTATCTTAACATAATCATGGAAATAAAACTGATAATACACTTATTTAAATTCATCAAACTCGGTATTTTGGCAAGCAACATTTCATGGATATTCAAATTAAGATCCACACATTGGAACCCAATAGGTGACAAGATATGTCAATGAAAAGCAGAATAAGGATGATGATTCTGCTGTCACACAGCAATCACGTATACGTTGTATATTCGATCTACTCCTTATTTTATATTGCTACGATTGAGTCTTCATTCATTGCGTAGCATATTTTCTCTTTGATAATGTCGCCTATATTCCATTCCTAATTTAAACGCTAATCAAACATCGAGTATCCAGTGCTTTCATGGGTTCATATATAATTCACAAATTTACAAATCAACTTGCCCGACACCCCGGACAAGTTTGAATTCGGCTCGGGCAACCTCAGATCTCTAAGTCACTTGAACACGGCCAAATCCAAACAATTAAGCTGAGGAATGTTAACGTTCCGTTTGTAATGCCAACATATTACAATCTTGTAGTCTACGTAAAGGTCACTCGTATTTGCTCGCACAGGCGTGATAATGTGATTATTTACTAATTTAAGTCAGTTTTTACAAATAAGAATAAATATTGATATAATAAATTATCAGTTACATTTTAATCTTAATATTTCTACGCATTCGGGATTAGCCTAAGTTCAGGTCCCTAACTTTTTCTGGCAATTGAACTCGTTAGCTGGCCGATTCTAAATATTGCTTTGATGCATGTCGCAGTCTTTAGGTTTGAAATAAAGGGTACTAGTCACTAACGATTTTAAAAAATGTATAATTCAAGCATGGTGGTCGATGAACCGAAAATGCTACACCCACACATGGTGTTAATGATCTGTTTGTTCATGTGGTAATTAACATCATACAGGTACGCAAATACTGCTTGGCAAACGATTAAATGGATAAACATAAGTGTTCTCAATCTCAAAATCCGCTTGTCAAATATTTTAATGCATGTTTGGAATTTCAAGATGAATAAATGATAACTGTGAAGTGTATTGATAAAATCAATGTTAACAAATCCTTCAGTTTTGAGTAAAATTAATCATTACAAAAAGTGTAGCTTTCATTATTCTTAATGTAGTTTATGAAATGAGTCTGCTATCTTATTTATGCAAGAAAATGAAACTTGAAGCTTCTAGCTCTAATAAACTAATTTTGCAGAAAAAAAGTTATTAAATTTAATTTAATCCATTGTTTAAATTTCTCTCTCTCTCTCTCTCTCTCTCTCTCTCTCTCTCTCTCTTTCTCTCTCTCTCTCTCTCTCTCTCTCTCTCTCTCTCTCTCTTAAAGATCTAGATATCTCGAAACGATTTTCCACCTGGCCATTTTTGGAGCAAGATAAATAATTTTCCCGCAGGGGGGGGGGGGCAAACTAACGTTTAGAAAATTTATAAATCCTTGTAAAATACAAGAAAAACAGCAACACACAAACGAAAGTGAAACAAATCAGGTTTGGACTAACATGACTGAAAAGTGATCAGCCCGTTATTCTAAAATTTATGTATCTTTCAGGACCAGTCCAAGCCAAGGACTTATCTACTTTGATGGATCAGTGTTTGCGGAAGATATCTGGTTTAAGGGCTATAAGAAAACATCTTACTACAACATGGGAGCAATGGGATTTCTGAGGCTAAATTGGTTTAGTAGTTCTAGTGTTAGTTCTATGAAGGCTGCGACATTTGCCTTTGTAGATGGGGTTAGTATTATAAACTACCCCTTCATTTACTACGAATGACCGTTTGCTGTGTAATTGATAAATACTAGTCGCCCGCTGTTTTTACATCAGGTTTAATTAGAAGGCATTGAAAGACCATTGAAATGCACAGAAAGTCAAAATTATTTATTTAGTCACTTTTGACTGATTGAAAACTAATTCAGTCAAACTAGTTATTAATCTAGCCAAGACAAAAGGCACCACTGAGACGTACCTCTGCAGGCGTTCATTGCTGATATAAGAACTTTATATTTTTAAGTTGAGAATGCGGTCCTTTCATATTAAGATTGAGCTAATGTTGGCCCTGTAGGACCCATTAAAACTTGTTGCGAGCCTGTGTTGAAAACAATTATAATTGAAACCCCACACAAGATCTCTATCTTTTTGTCGTTTTGTCAGTATAGATGTCAGAAATGGATCCAATGTATGGGAAATATGCACCAACTTACTATTTGTTTCATAAGTTCTACAAAACAATAATTATAACTGTACTTCTTATTTTTTATTTCTTTTCACCGATTCAGGATTTAACAGGCAACTGGGTCATAAATGGAGACCAGGAGGATATTGGATTTGGAAGTAAAGACGGCGACAAGGCTACAACATTCCAAGATACTGACGGCTGTTTCTAGTGATACTAATAACCAGATTGTGAAACCTTATGATTGCTATGTTACAGAAAAATGCAGGAAGACAGCAAACTGGGTAATGGGGATTTGTCCACATAATTATGGAAAGGTAAGGAATAAAACCATCACAAGGCAATAATTTGATACAATTCATATTATAGTATTAGGCAATAAATGATAAATAAAAAAGATATCATGTTATCTATTCAACACTGTTCTACAAGGCATAGTATGTCAAGTAGATATTTCCACAGAGACAGCATTGTTCATACAACTTTATAATTTTCCAACCAAGAATTTTTCATTTATTGGCATTTTATCGATTAATTGGTAATGAATATAATAACTGCTACTACGTCACAAGGATTGTCGGTCATCAGTTTCGATACAAACAAATGACCATAATACGTGACCTGGTATTTATTTTGTCAAATACAAAATGTCAAATACAAAACAATATATTGATTTTTGTTTCAGAATAAAATTTATTTAACATATTTTTTTTTTCGCGATCTCCTAACACATGGAGACTCAGGTGCATAATTTTGAAAGCTAATCCTAGATTTTCAAATTTTCACCACCTCCATTCCACAAATCAAAACTCAAATATGAAACTTTCATATAATGCCAATGTTAGCTTTCAAATGATGGGGATTTTATATATATA
>JAECUM010017168.1:0-82325 GCA_016617855.1 Megalonaias nervosa | reverse complement strand
TGTAAATGTAAATTTCTCCTTTTTTTCACAGTTCATCAACCACCCATTTACTATCCCTATGACAGGGGGCAAGAAGATTCCATACCATTCCTTGGTTGGAAATATTGAATTCCATCATGTCAATTTCTCCTATCCTACTAGGGAATCTCAGGTTTGTTTTAATATAATTAATAATAGGAAAACAGTAAGAATTTCAGTTCTTTTCAACTTTGAGTGTCCAAATTTATTTACTTGAAGAAAATGGCTTAAATTATTGTTGAAGAATTTAAGAGTCTTTCTGGCAGATTGCACATATCTGCTTTTATATGATATGCTGTTAGTTTAGATTGGACATGTGTTTTTGTTTATATAGGACATGTTAAATTAGATTGGACATGTTATTTTGCTTATAGAGGACATGCTGTTAGTTTAGATTGGACATGTAATTGGTTTATAGAGGACATTCTGTTAGATTAGATTTGGACATGTTATTTGCTTATAGAGGACATGTTAGTTTAGATTGGATATGTTATTTATTTTATGTAGGACATGCTGTTAGCTTAGATTGGACATGTTATTTGCTTATATAGGACATGCTGTTAGTTTAGATTGGACATGTTATTTACTTATAGAGGACATGCTGTTAGTTTAGATTGGACATGTTATTTGCTTATAGAGGACATGTTAGTTTAGATTGGACATGTTATTTGCTTATAGAGGACATGTTAGTTTAGATTGGACATGTTATTTACTTATAGAGGACATGCTGTTAGTTTAGATTGGACATGTAATTGGTTTATAGAGGACATGCCGTTAGATTAGATTGGACATGTTATTTGCTTGTATAGACATGCTGTTAGAGCGGAGATATTATTGTTTTCATTGGATATGTTATTTGTTTTGCAAAAGTTACAAATCGTAGACTAAGCTGAATGAGGTAGTAGTAGAATTGATTTAGGAGATGTTGAACTTAACACCTTAATGGTAACAAGAATTTATCAGAATGTCTTAGAATGAATGCAGTCCAGAAAATGTTACTTAACTGTTTAAAGTAATTTTAGTAGTCCTTGACCTGCATTGTAATATGATGAAGCTGGTTGGGAGTGGATGTAGCAAAGACACAGACAGGATTTTGTGAATGAGATGTTTATTTATCTTGTAATTGAATGATGAATGACTCTGACACCATACTTGTGCACATAACATCCAACAATGGATTTAACAAGATGATCCACAGCAAGTTTAATAACATATATTAGGAAATTGTATGGTTCCAAACTCAGACTAATCAGAACATGTAACTTAATGATTAATCAAACAAGAATCAGCATATGAAACTTATAAACAAATATGATATATGGATCTATAACGGTTACCATGGATCAATTTTTGGAATTTAAACACAAATATGAAAAATGTAACATGTAGGATTTATACACAACATGAACAAAGTATGATTCTGTCATCAAGGTCATAAAAGTATAGAATTTGTAGAAAAATATGAATAATGTTACACACACACACATATATATATATATATATATATATATATATATAGAGAGAGAGAGAGAGAGAGAGAGAATTATAAATATACACCAGATAGAATGAGAAAGTGTTATTCCTGGATTCTATAGAAGAATGCTTGATAATAGTAGGCAGAATTAATAGTTAATACAAATAATACTATCATACAGGTTAGAGAATTTTTAATTTGTACTCTACGGAGATTCAAACCCAGGTCCATGGGTAAACAGCATCCATTGCCTTGCCTGCACACACCAACCCATATTCCATCACGACTAAGCACGTATCACCAAAAAAATGATGCGACTGAATTGGTGTTATATCCATTCATGCATAGCAGACACACTCGCATGACGACCTAGTAATTAATTATCATCTATCTACACAGTTATTCTGGATTCCTATGAAAGAAATCAAGATATATAGGATTAATTATAGAGAATTATAAATATGCACCAGACAGAACGGAAAGTGTTATTTCTGGATTCTATAGAAGAATGTTTGATAATAGTAGGCAGAATTAATATTTAATACAAATAATACTATCATACAGGTTAGAGAATTTTTAATTCATACTCTACGGAGATTCAAACCCAGGTCTGTGGGTAAACGGCACCCATCGCCTTGCCTGCACACACCAGAACGTATTCCATCATGAGTATGCATGCATCACCAAAAAATGATGTGACTGAATCAGAGTTAAATGCACTCATGCATAGCAGACACACTTGCATGATGACCTAGTAATTAATTATCATCTATCTACACAGTTATTCCGGATTCCTATGAAAGAAATCAAGGTATATAGGATTATAGAGAATAATAAAAATATACACCAGACAGAACAGAAAGTGTTATTCTTGGATTCTATAGAAGAATGCTTGATAATAGTAGGCAGAATTAATATTGAATACAAATAATACTATCATGCAGGTTATATATATAAAATTTACACTCGTATAGTGATATTGAATATAATGATATTGAATATTGCTTCCACAATGGAATATCTATAACTTGTGGCATCTGGTTGAAGATGCAAAGTAATTCTGGTTCCACAGCTCTCATCAAATGGTAAAGGAGTCATGATGCATTGCCCACCCCTCCTGTCCCAGTCTGCCCAAGGATCCCCCAAGAGCCTCTGTATTCCCTGAAGACACTTTAGTCCCAAGCTTTTGGTCCCTCACAGCAGGTTAACCATTACCATCCCCTGATATAATGTCATCATCAACTGGAGCATACAGGTTACACAAAACCCCCAAAACTTGTATGGTTTGCCATCCAAAATCAGCTAAAATATAATGTCTAGAGCCATAAAGTACACAAGACATATTTAAGTAGGAATGTCGTGCACACACATGAATTTACTTTGTTAAATATTCAATTATTTCATCAGATCTAGTGTACAAGTTTATTATTATAATAACTGTTTGTGTATGAATCTATATCTGACAAGAATAATCTCACTGAATTATAAGAAATCAAACATTGCTCATCATTTAGTGCATGCAGCATGTAATTGAATTCAGTTTGTCTGTTCAGTTATGGATAACTTGAAACAGACTATAGTCTATTTGATAGCATGGTGTTTTATGTCATAATCTATCTGTATCTATCAATCCTGGCAGACCATGTGGTGTTTGTCTTCATGTACAGCACTACTGCTTTGACAGATACATTATCAAGATTAGCTTAAGAATTAGTAGAACATAGTGACTATTTAAGTAGTTTTAAATAATTACTTGTACAAATTTGAAATATAACTTAGCAACAAAGGATGACAAATTTTAGCTTTTCAACTAGTGTTTTGTGCTCAGTTCATGGATTTTCTTACCAAACTTGTGGAAGTCAATGGGTGAAAAGAATCAGGTGGTTATAACTTTTATATATGCATGGTTTTGGTATATAAAACAGTCAGTTGTAAGGAAAATAACTGAAAATATTGGCCCATATCCCCAAGTCATCAGCTAAAAGTTATCTTTTGGCAGCAGCACTATGGGGCTCTGGTAGTCAGCCCCCAAACCAGTTGCAGTAATGACCTCAGAATAGCAACAGGTCACTACAGCAGCAGTGGTAGATAATGAGTTAACATACTACCTACCATAACTACAGTGTTTCATTCACCAACTGTTGATTCCTTATTTAGAATGTGCTTTAGTTCCATAAACAGGATCCAATTCAGCTTTTATATGTGTAAAGGATTTTCCATATTTTACATAACTATTTTATAACTACTGTCTGTTTGAAAGTAGATTCCTCAGCCATTTTTTGCCACCATGTCTACATATATAACACAAAAAAAAATACATCAGTTAATCTTCAGTGTCGGAATTGTAATCCTAGGGTAGCAGGTTCATTACCTGCTCATGCCAGCCTGGGTAAGCAACCTTGGTGTACCCTTGGGAAGGGACTTAGATCTGATTTCCTCAGTATGATATAGCCAGTAAGGTGTTAAAAGTGCTGTTAACACCAACAATCAATGACCAATTTAAAAATGATATCACATCCTAAATTGGATCATTTTCAATTATAGACAGATTAATTGTTATGATGTTGGGTTGCCTTGTTTAGAAGATAGAACATTTGTTCTATAACACTCTGATCAACCCTCTTAAACATGTTCCTTTAAATGCTGATATATTTTCATCATAAGCTCAGGTAATATGTATTGACGGCCATGCTTGAAAGAATTAATCTTTTTTAATCAATGCTGCCAGTAAATTACCTTCAACAGTCAATATATTATGACAACTTTGCACCTGTAATGCAAGTGTATCTTTCTTACAGCCTGTATTGAAGAACTTCTGCCTGTATATCCCTGGAGGAAAAGTGGTTGCATTGGTAGGGGCTTCAGGGGGAGGTAAGTCAGACTTTTGTCATGCTTGATTTTCAAGTTATTATTTGGAAACATACATTTTCTCTCTGGGATTACTCTCTGCTACCTCCTAATCCAGTCTTCCCTAAAAGACATGTTGTCTTTCTATCTCTATAAAAAAAAAAAATTTTCTTGACAAAGGGAAAAAAACTGTTACAGATTAATTCCTATTGTTGCTGCTAGCCATTGGTATCCCTGGTGTAATGCAGCTGTGTACAGTGCCTCCAAAGAATCCATTGCAATTTATATTTTATTTTGACTGCCCAGTATTTATTTTAGTATTATAAGTCAAAGGTTGATTTACCTGGTGTATACAGCATTTGTATTTTCCCGGTGAATTTATTTGTATTTATGCATATTTTTAGTGGTTGTTATTGCCCATGTGATATTAATTGGTAACAAGTTTTCACCAGTGTAATTGT
This sequence comes from Megalonaias nervosa, assembly GCA_016617855.1. Lineage (NCBI taxonomy): Eukaryota > Metazoa > Mollusca > Bivalvia > Unionida > Unionidae > Megalonaias > Megalonaias nervosa. The sequence continues at coordinate 77,525 of JAECUM010017168.1, read as the reverse complement.
ATTGTACTGTTAAATTTCAGTTTATTATGCACTTCTTAGGTGGTGTTGGTAATGCAAGATCACCTGTTTGGATAACTTTTTTAATTGGTTGTGGGCACTTGTTTCTTTTTTCTTCTCTCCTTTATTACAGGGATGCCAGTCAGGTGCAAGAAATTCAGACAGTTTAAAAGTTGAGGAGGAAGCCATGAGATGTACCAGGCCTGCACAAAATGCTTATTCTCACACCCATGCTAGATTGGAATCACATATGATGCATTCTGTAGCAAATTCTATCATCTAGAATGTTGATGAATGAGTTTCATGAAACCAAGATCATGTTTAACACATTTGGCATCAGCCTCTATTCCCCACCCATGCATGGACTTGGAAACATGGAAGCAGGTTCTGTGGGATTACCTTCTCACTTTTCTGACCAGATTGGCCTGCAAGTAACATAGCACTTTCTGTATGCTGGGCCAGCTGTCTGAATAATCAGTATACGGTTTCAGTGGTCATGAATCTGTCATATGGTAGTGGCAAAGAGCACATCACTTGACATTTCCTACAGTGATGGCATCCTATGTTCTGCAAACTGCCTTGATGGCCAGCCAGCCAACCAAATGGACTCACCATATCCATGATACCAGTATATGGTGAACCAGAATTACGTTGAGAGCCAACTGGCCTGAACCAACTTGACCATGTCAGAGCAGCATTCCCAAGTTGGACCACATTTCTTGCTGTATATCTGAAAGTTAGAACCTTTTTATGCAATTTGACAATTCTGCATGATTGTTGCTGTATGGAATGCTAAACGCTTGGATGCAGAACATACAGGAAGAGGACAATCCCATGGTCAATGAGGTGGGTAACCCAGACCTGCCAACTCTTACGATTTTTTTAAAAATGGCGCCCAAAAAGCGATGCATGTTTAAGACAAAAGGGAAAATAAGCTTCTAAAATAGTGTTAATAATCAGTACAGAAGAATAAAAAGCAGTATCAGATTCTTGTGAATAAAAGCTGGAAAGGATACAGTTATGTTTATTGTACATCATGTGCCAGTTTGAGTATGTCTCGTGGCGGGAGATATGATTGCTGTCATCATGTGAAATGGAAAAAGAATTTCCAAGAATTACATCAAGTTGAGAGATAGCAACAAGCCATTGAGTTGCATAGGGTTTGGAACTAAAGTTTGTGCAACTGGACTAGTGGTAAATAAAGTCTACGCGTACTTTACAAACTAACTTTTCAGTTGAAATTAATGTTTATTGTTGCTGCATCGAACATTTACTTACGTTTTCCAGCTTTACAATAGCAGTTATTGATATTTTTTTACACCTTACTGAAAACTGGTCAATCTTACGGAGAAAAATCAACTACCTTACTGAGACGGATTCGTCAGGGTTGGCAGGTCTGGGTAACCTGGACTTGCCTGAATGTTCCAATCTGGCAGTGGAAAGGTCTGAATGTTTCTTGTAAGTAGGGAATTGAAGAGATGTACCAGATTTTAGCTATGTCAGAATGCCCTCCTCCACCAGCAGTCAATACTATATGCAAAGCCCAGACCTTGTTGGACATTGACACTGTTCTTAAACATCGTTCTTCAGAATTTTACCACAGTCATCATAGATTGCAGAAATCATGGGCATATATCAGGTAAAATGTGCATGCCCAGTTACTCGGGGGTCTTCCTTTTGGTGAGTCAGTTGCCTGCAACTTTCTTTACCAAGCTTAGGCAAGAATATTACTGCCTTCAACATGTCAGCTCCAATTTTTAAGAAATGGACAGACAAGTATTTAATGCCGTGTCTGAATTGGTCAGGAATCTTGTGTCAACATCCTCCCTTCCCCACCTTTTGTCTCTGGCAATTTTTCACCTTGCTGGGATGGCTGGAAATGTCCATGACCCAAGCAGTGGGTGTACCAGAGAAATGATGTTTAGCAACCGAAAGATTGCAGATGTAATTCTCAGTGACAATAGCAACCTTTTTGTGGCTAAGTGAGTTATAGGCAGATATATGCTACTATCTTCTGCTGGCAGGCCCTCCCACCTGTTGGTAACCCTCCATCTGGATTATTTCTGATGTACTCCTGAGCTTGTTCATTCAGCCCCCTCCACTTTTGTCTTCTCCTTTCATGATGGAGATCCCAAGCAGTGTGATGAAGTTTGATATTTTTCTCATATGGCAGGTGCTGGATTGAATCTGAAAACCGGACTTTCCATGTTTCTGTTCCTGTCTTTTTCTGGTTATGAAAACTGGTGTAAAATTTAGACCTGTAATAGATTTGAGCAGACTCAATCAGTTTAGTAGTGACCCAGAATTCTAGATGGAGAAAGCAAAGTCAATCCACCTCTCCATTTGACACAATGATTATGCATTCAGCCTCATTTTGAAGTTTATGGTGGATGGTCAGTTTAGAGAAGTCCATACTCAACATTTTGTTTATATAGTTATGGAGTTTCTGACTTGTATAAACATGGTTTGACATCCTTCCAAACCCATTGATACAGTTTTTTGTGTGTCATAGAAGGCATCTGCCAGGAATGTGCATTTCAGTGAAGGAGCTTCTTCAACTCTTCAACCTACTCAATGCAGCAGCTGACCTGTCATACCTTGGCCACCTTTACATGTGCCTGCTGCATATAGGCTTTCTGGTCCAGTGGCACCTGATCTGGAGCACTTTAAATAACCAGATCAACCAAAATCTAACACTTCCTGCTTCATTGGTAAGACAGGGAATGTCTAATAGTGGGAATACATTTAGAAGCCCCACAACTGGAAATCTCAATCAATTCAGATGCCAGTTTGTTGGGTTGGGGTCACACTTGCTACCAGACTTTGTGATGGTCACCAGCAAGCGGACACTGCAAGAAAAGGCTTTTCACATTAGTCTCCTGGAAACGAAGGGTAACACTGAATATATCTGATGCTTGGGTAAAATGCATCCAAAGCAAGGCAGTTCTGATAATGTTGGACAATTTTATTGGGGTGAACTACCTCTTCAAACAATGGGTGGGATGAAATCCCATTCCTTTGTGTAATGGTATGGGAGTATGTTCATTGGTGTGCCCAGAATTATATAAACATGCAAATCTGACACTTCCCAGGCAGACTCAGTGTCTTGATTGACTCATTATCATGAAGATACTGACTGCTCCTCATGGAGTGGTGACTACACTAGTTTATCTTTTATCAAGCATGCACTCAGTATGGCCAACCAATGCTAGTCCTATGTGTAAGAAGAAGGAATAACAAATTGTCTACCTTCATCTCCTCATTTCCAGACCCAGAAGCATGGGATATGCCTTCCTTGGAGCAGTTGTAATAAAGAAACTAATCTAGAAAATTAGGGGCAGGGACCACAAAATAGTTGAGATTGCCTCTTCCTGATGGGACAGAACCTGGATCAGTTATCTGCTTGATTTGGCAATGGATGTACCCAGAAAAAATGTAGTGACCCCCAAACCTGCTCAAGCAGCCATGGTCACCATTATTCCATCTGTGTCTGCAGAAACTCATCCTTCATGCCTGGCTTTTGTCCTGCATGAAAAGGAGTTTGGTGCTTCCATTTTGGAGAGGATCATGATGGCTTGACAGCTACAATATGAAGGCATATGAGGGGATGTGAAAAGTTTTCAATTGCTGGGATCAAATTAAAGATGTCAAATCACTCTCAACCTCCATCTCTCAACTGTCAGACTTCTTTCTTTTTGTTCACTGATGACAACAAGCTAGCCTCTATCATAGTCATATCATTCCATAATCTAAGACATGTTCAGACATCATGGAAGACACAATATTAGGTGCAACAAGGACCTTTCCAACTTGTCTAGTTTTGACATATCCAGGCCATGCTTACTCACCTTGTTCCCAAAATGGAACCTCTTCTGAGTCTTGACATGGCTCAACTTATCTAAGTTTGCATCCTTTTTTCCAACTCTCTGAAGCAGTTATCAAACAAGATTTGCTTCCTGATAATGCTGGCTTCAGCTTGCAGGGTGAGTAATCTGCATGCTGTGTCCATGGATTTGAAACTACATGCAGTTCTATTCCAATAGCTCGGTTGAACTAATGATACATTGAGAGAGGTGAAGTTGCAGGACCTAGTACATGCCTTTGGCTACTGACAGAGGTGCATGGAAAATGTCCGTGTTGGTCGTCAAAAGGTCTTTTCTTCCAGATAAGCCAGGTAATCAAGACATCACACCACAAACACTGTGGTTATTAGAACAAACACAGTGACACTGATGTTATATGTAAAGCCAAACGGCCAGGATAGGTGTCTATATCATAGTACATATTGTATCATCACTAGGAGTCTGTATCATAGTACATATTGTATCATCACTAGGAGTCAGTATCATAGTACATATTGTATCATCACTCCTTTATCACAGTATGTATTGTATCACCTGCTGACTGTATTATATCACAGTATGTAATTTATCACCTGCTGACTGTATTATGCATATCATGGCATGTATTGTATCACCTGCTGACTATTATGCATATCATGGTATGCATTGTGTCACCTGCTGACTGTATTATATCACAGTATGTATTGTATCAACTGCTGACTGTATTATGCATATCATGGTAGGTATTTGTATTTCCACCCAAAGATTGTGATACACATATAATCCAACCAAACATGCGATGCTCAACCCAGTTGCTTGAACAGTGCAAAATATAAATGCTACCTTACCTTTCAGATTGCTTGTAAGAAATGTTTTGCTGAAGATCTTCATGAGAGAATGCATCATCTTATTTCTATTTTTTATTTATTCGATATGGGTATATTTGAACTGCCTCTTTTCTTGGAGTAAATGAGTACTTCGTTATTTGGTTGCCTTTCTTAACTTTATACAACAAGGTTGACAGTAATAGGAGAACAGTTTACCTGGCACTGCTGATGTGAATAGAACAGTGTGCCTGATAATACTAGACAGATTGTGTTAGCTTTATTGAACAGAATGGTGTGTACCCAGTATATATAATTTAAAGAGAACAGTGCACCCAATCGAAATCAAATTTTATCTGTATCCTGTATCTATGCTATGTTTTTGGATTATATACCAGTTTCCTGCTGGTTCATTCTTAGCACAGTGCCACAGACCTTCAAACGTTTAGCAGTGTTAAGCATGGATAAAAGGAAAAATGTTATGTTTAGATTGATTTCATGGATGGGAAAAAGTAACAGCTCTGTTTCATGCAGTTTTGCATATATCCGCTCTTGGTACCCTTCTGAAGTAGCAGTGACATTCTTCTATATCTTGAAGTCAGATTAAAATGAATTTGCGGTCTAATAGTATTTTGTTTTCTTTTACTAGGCAAGTCCACAGTAGCAGCCCTGTTGGAAAGATTCTATGACATAAAGGATGGTCAAATCTTAATAGATGATGTGGACATCAAAACATTGGACCCAAGCTGGCTAAGAGGGAGAGCTATTGGATATATTAATCAAGTACGATTTATTTTTAAAGTCACTGTCTGTTGTGATATAGTCCATCTGCCTGTTTGTATGGGTGTATGATACAGTCCATCTGCCTGTCTGTTTATATGGGTGTATGATACAGTCCATCTGCCTCTCTATTTGTATGGGTGTATGATACAGTCCATCTGTCTGTCTGTATGGGTGGATGTATGTGTGTCTGTTATTATACAGTCCATCTGCCTGTCTCTCCGTATGGGTGGATGATACAGTTTATCTGCCTGTCTGTATGGGTGCATGTATGTGTGTCTGTTGTGATACAGTCCATCAGCCTGTCAGTTTGTATGAGTGTATGATACAGTCCATCTACCTGTCTGTTTGTATGGGTGTATGATACAGTCCATCTGCCTGTCTGTTTGTATGAGTGGATGTATGTGTGTAATGCCCTTGAACTTTTTCAGTTATAGCTTGACACATGAAATTTGGGTAAATGATCATATTCTGGCATGTTGTGCCAACACTTTTGAAATTTTGATAATAAATTTCAAATAATTGAAGAGAGGTGTGCAACTTGTGTCTGAGAATTGGTATTTGTGATAATTGACTCACATGTCAACACATGTGAGATGGGTACACCTTGGTCTTTTCCTACCCCAGAAATGCAGCCCCTGGGTCATATTATAGCAACTTTTAAGATCCCCCCACAGTTACCTTATATGCATGTACTTTTCAGGAAAGACAAATATATACATGCAAGTGACATTGACTCAGGGGCTCATTTGTATCGCAGGGACTTAACCCATGGGTCATAGATTGGTAGCTGTTTAGATCTATACTCTGTAATGATAGATCCACAGCATGAAAAGACAAACTTTTTTTTACATATAGCTGAGATTTACAGTGGGGTCCAGGGACATGGCCCCTATGTCACATCTTGGAAACTATCAAGATCCCTACCCAATAACCCATACATACACTTACAGTGCATGAAAAAGAAAAGTTCATACATGCAGCTGACATTGATTTCAGGGTCCATCTTCACCATATAAGGGATTTAGTCATAGCTTGACAACTTTGAGATCTCCACCCTGCAACTATGCAGATTCTTAATATGCATGAAAAACAAATACACACAGCCAACTATGGTGAAGAAATTTTTTAAAATGCATTTGACTTAAGTTTTTCAAGATTGAAAGCCCAGTGAGCACGTCTTGCAGGCAACAGCATGGCAAGGTAAAGTTTACATTTTGTTCGCAAGAATATAGTTTGATATATACATTGTATAATTTGTTTGGATTTGTAATGAAAATAAGTAACGTTTGGCAAAGTTTTATTCTTCTGTAATATGCATTATACGTATATTGTACCTGATATTTGTTTTATTGTGTTATTTGTGCTGTTTGTATACTGTACCTGATATTTGTCTTATTCTTTAATTTGTAATGCTTCTATACTGTACCTGATATTTGTTTTATTGTGTTATTTGTATTGCTTGTATACTGTACCTGATGTTTGTCTTATTCTTTAATTTGTATTGCTTGTATACTGTACTTGATACTTATAAACAATGAAGTTCATGCAGTTGAATCCATTTTTGTTTCCAGGTTAAGTGATTGATCTTATTAAAACTTGTTACATAGTTTTTGTCAGTAAAGATTTTTTAAGAATTGAGTTTCACATTTTAAAAGATTCATGAAGTCAAGAAGCTTGAAAATTGATTATATACTGAATGAATAGCCCTGGTGAAGTGGCAGTCAATTGTTCACAGTGCATTATTGATTTTCTTGCTGCATGAATTCTTGAATCCTATTAAATATGAAGTTCAATTCATTTATTTACAAATATTTATTGTAATATTAACAAGTCTCAAGCAATATATAACAAAACTATATTTATATTTGCAAACAGTGCATACAATAAGTGCATGTTGAATGCATAAGTAGTTACTTTCTGGTGTTATAAACTAATAACTTTTAGTTCAGCATCACTTGATGCAATTTTAACCAGTAAAAATGCTTGCTACAAAGGCCTAGTAAAAATGTATAATTATGTAATTGTATAGTTCTTTTTAACTTAACAGGAGCCAGTACTGTTTGCTGCCACAGTAATGGAGAATATTAGATATGGTCGACCTGATGCCACTGATCAGGAGGTAAGAATATTAGATATGGTTAGCCCGTTGACATGGATCTGGACATAAGAATATTAGATATGGTTCACCCGATGACATGGATCAGGAGGTAAAAATATTTTATATGGTTGACATGATGCCTTGGATCAGGAGGGAAAATATTAGATATGGTGAGCCTGGTGACATGGATCAGGACAGAAGAATATCCAATATGGTTGACCTGATGCCATGGATCAGGATAGAAGAATATCCGATATGGTTATCTGGTGCCATGGATCAGGATAGAAGGATATCCGATATGGTTGACCTGATGCCATGGATCAGGAACTGAGAATATTAGCTATGGTCAACCTGATGCTGTGGATCAGGAGGTGAAAGGTTTTGATATGGTTGAGCTGATGCCTTGTACCAGGAGATAAGATATTAGATATGGTTGATCTGATGCCATGGATCAGGATGTAAAATATTATATATGGTCAGTCTGATGCCTTGGATGAGGAGGTAAGAATATTAGATATTGTCAGTCTGATGCCATGGATTAGAACGTAAGAATATTAGATATGTTGTCACTAATTCTCTTATGGGTGGTCACATCAACATTGGTTTTCACCAAATTCTTCTAATGGTGTACAACAGGGGCCAGCAATCTATTTTACTTAGTGTGCCACTTTTTTCCAGATTAATTAGAAAATGAACGAGTGCGAGCCACCAGTAAGAGAGTAACACTGTTAAAATCGAGATTTTGACTGCCCTTATGCATGCCACACAAAACCTCTTGAAGTGCCACCTTGTGGCATGCGTGCCATAGGTTGCCAACCCCTGGTGTATAATTTGTTCTAAATGACTATGGTGCTAATCTTTCATCCAGTGCATAATTTGTAAATCTTATTGCTCAAGAGTATCAGTGATGGTCTTAAAATTCAGTAGTTAAAAGGAACAGTTGGTCTTATTTTTGAATTTCTGTAAATTCATTTTGGACAGTAGAGCATCAATCCTTTCAAGGGACTCTTGTTTCATTTAATCAAGTGGATCATTGTGAATCTATTAATTCTTTTTATGACAGTTTGTTTTCTTCATTGAATACATTCCTAAAACATTGGAGAATAGGTAGTAGAAAGAGAAAGTGCTAAGCATTCAACCTTTACTACATGCACTCGTCAGGGGAGGAATGGCTGAATTTCCTTTATGAAACATAACTTATTCCTAGCATTAAAGCAGCACAACCGATAGTCATATAACATGTGATGACCATAATTGGATAAGAATTTTAAAAAAAGGAATTCTTCTTACTGAATAAATTTGATGAAATTCATTGAAAACACAAACCCATGCCTGTAATAAGGTATTCCTGAGATCAGCTGGGCCTGGTGGTCATTTAGACTACAGCCACTGGAACCACCCGATTCAGTTCTTGTCTCTGTGAAGCTAGAGTGTGGAGATAAAAACTTGAGAAGATTGAGCTTGCATGCCAACCAGCAGTTTCTGTTGCCATATATACTCATGAGTCCAACTGCAAACTGCACAGACCCAGATCTGCCAGTGCATGATGCACCAGCAGATCTGGGTCTGTCTGTGCTGTTTGTAAGGAATAATCAGTAGAACAAATAACATAAACCCTGTTCTGTAGGTGCACTATACTATGGCAGATCAGGATCATTGTTGTTTGCAATTTGACTCAAATTATTAGTGAGTACATATATTATATTTTGGATCAAAATATTACATTTGAATGAAAAGCTTACTGAGATAGCACTTATCTCATGAGCTGAGACCTTTATATGTCATATCTTAATGTTTGAGACTTCAGAATAAACTGCACATATTTCCCTCTTCAGTCATGGTAGTAAGGTTTGAGGGGTTGTATCCTTTACTGGAACACTAAGATGCTGTTGTACCTCATGACTTTTCTCCATAAACTTCAAATAATGCTTGAGATCATAAACAAGACCTTGCGTTGGTGCCTCTCTCTTTTCACATCATAGTCATATCCATGGATTTAAGTATTGATGAAACTGTCATCTTTTTGCAAACCACAAATATATTGATACCTTTTTATATAAGATGATATTTACATTTGTGACTGGACGATTGACACACAAAAGTCAGAGTATGTTTTAAAATTGTGTTTCACCTCAGTCTACATAAGCATATGTCTTAGAACTTGCATTCCACCTCTGCATAGGAGGAAGTTTTGGAACTTGTGTTCCATGTATTAGAACTTGTGTTCCATGTATTAGAACTTGTCTTCCATGTATTAGAACATGTGTTCCATGTATTAGAACTTGTCTTCCAAATCTCTCTTCATCAGAGTATGTTTTAGAACTTTTCTGCCACAGTCTAGATCACAGTTTGTGCTAGATTTTGTGTTCCATGTTTTGGAACTTGTTTTCCACCTCTTTCTGCAGCTGAGTGTGTATCAAAACTTGTGTTCACCTCTGTCTGATTCAGAGTATGTTCTAGAGCTTTTGTTCCATGTTTTAGAACTTGTATTTTACCACTATTTGTATCAGAGTATGTTCTATAACTTGAGTTTCACCAAAATCTACATCAAAGTATGCATCAGAACTATTTTTCCACCTCTGTCTACGTCAAAGTATGTTTTGGAACTTGTGTTCCACCTCTGTTGACATCAAAGTATGTTGTAGAACTTGTGTTCCACCTCTGTCAGCATATGAGTATATTTTGGAACTTGTTTTCCACCTCTTTCTGTGTGAGAATAATGAAAAAATGATTCCCATTTTCATAAAATCCTGAAATTCTCAGGAGAGTTTCCATACAGTAGTGGTTATTCCCAGTCTTGGGAACAGCTTATATGTAAGTTCCTTGTGTGCTGTATATAAATCAGTAGATGAGATGAATGCAGCTTATCTAAAACCATGGGTATGTAATTTTTCTGTAAAAATCATTTCCAAAACTGGGGCAGTATAATTAACAAAAGATTTCAGCTTTTAGACAATATGTTTTGGAACATTGAATGGTGTTCATCAGGAGTCTAGATATAAACATATTTGAAAGTGTCTAAATCTTTAAAAATATTTGTAATTATCCAGCTATTTTTATGTCAAATATCAAAATTAATTATCGATCATGAATAACATTCTTTTGTGCCAAATTCTTTTAATGATGAAAAAACCACATGTGACTAAAATATCTGGTGACTTATGTTCCTTTGTTTGTTTTAAAGAGCTCATGCAAAACATCTTACCATCCATACAATTATTAATCCTGAAAAGCAGTGAAGATAGGTAAATTAAATTTGTACACTTCCTAACAGAAATCATTTGACAAGTTTTTCGCTTTTTATCTCTGCACATTTGTAGAGTTATGTCCCTTTCCTTTGAACATATCTTTTATTCCAACACATTCTAGTAAATTATTATTGCTACAAACTCCAGTAAGTGTTACATTCAACATATTCCAGTAAGTGTTTCATTCCAGCACATGACAGTAAGTGTTACATTCAACACATTCCACTAAGTGCTTCATTGCAACACATTCCTGTAAGTGTATCATTCCAACACATTCCAGTAAGTGTTTCATTTCAATACATTCCAGTAAGTGTTTCATTCCAACACATTCCAGTAAGTGTTTCATTTCAACACATTACAGTAAGTGTTTCATTCAACACATTCCAGTAAGTGTTTCATTCCAACTATTCCAGTAAGTGTTTCATTCCAACACATTTCAGTAAGTGTTACATTCAACACATTCCATTGTAAGTAAGTTTCATTGCAACACATTCCAGTAAGTGTTCCATTGCAACACATTCCAGTAAGTGTTACATTCAACACATTACAGTAAGTGTTTCATTGCAACACATTCCAGTAAGTGTTTCATTCCAACACATTACAGTAAGTGTTTCATTTCAACACATTACAGTAAGTGTTACATTCAACACATTCCAGTAAGTGTTTCATTTCAGCACATTACAGTAAGTGTTACATTCAACACATTACAGTAAGTGTTTCATTGCAACACATTCCAGTAAGTTTTCCATTGCAACACATTCCAGTAAGTGTTACATTCAATACATTACAGTAAGTGTTTCATTGCAACACATTCCAGTAAGTGTTTCATTGCAACACATTCCAGTAAGTGTTTCATTTCAACACATTCCAGTATTCCAGTAAGTGTTTCATTTCAACACATTCCAGTAAGAGTTTCGTTTCAACACATTCCAGTAAGTGTTTCTTTTCAACACATTCCAGTAAGTGTTTAATGGATACAAATAAGATTTTATATATTTTTACCTTGATAAAATGTTAATATGTCCAGTGCATATTGTCTTGGTAATTTAGTTTATTTATAAATATTCTATGGTATATTATAAAATATGGTGGAATAGGTAAAGAAGTCATCAATCCATTTGGCTCTAACCACCTTATTTCTTTAATAACTTTAAAAATTTTGAATGAAAGATATGATTACATTTGTATACTGGTAATTTAACTGTACTATTGTTCATAATGCAGGTGTTAGAGGCAGCGAAACTTGCCAACGCTGACATGTTCATCCGCCAGTTTCCAGATGGATACAACACTGTACTAGGGGAGAGAGGTGTCACTGTATCAGGGGGACAAAAGCAACGTATTGCAATAGCCAGGGCTCTTGTTAAGAACCCTTCCATACTAATTCTAGATGAAGCCACCAGGTTAGATTGTTATAGAGGTTTTGTTTTATGATCAGGGTTGAATGTCAACATGAAAAGCAAATTGTAACTTTTAAATGTTAGATATTACACCATTGGAAGAGGAACTAATAAAGGGAAGAAGGGCATTTAATCCATTTTATTAAAAAATAATATAATTGCATCTGATGATACAGGAATCATACCCAGTAAGATTACTACAGCAAATGTAAAACCATTCTTTTCAATTGTGTGTCCAGTTTCAAGGAACAGGAATATGTATCATATATTTATAGCAACATTGAAAGGCTTCCTCATGCATGATTTCTTCTGATTTTGTTCCCAGATAAGGACAATGATGTACTCATGGCAAATATTTGTAAAATTTATTTGTGAATTTCAGGAGAGAACTTTTTTTGTTTTGTTGGTTCTGATGTCACTTGTAGCACATTATTGGCTACATCATTTGAGGAAATGGCAGCTAAGGACAAACCAAGGCAACCGATTTGGGCTGGCATGGGTAGGTATCAAACCTGTGATCTATGGATTACAAGTCTGATGCTCTACTAACTGCCACCCGTGGTTGATGAAAGAACAAAAAGATTTCTTCTGTTCTATAAAGTATTTATCTTGTAGTCAACAGATGCTGAGTCATTCTGACTCAGCAAGCTAAAATGATGGGAGATTTGACTCGTAAGATGATGATGATGATGATTACAGATCTCACTCACAATAGTTTTATTATATAAGTGATTCCAGATACAACATCGTACCACTATGGACCCTAAACCGAAATTAAAACCAATGTATGGCAACATGGATTGAAAGAAAACAACATGATGCTTAGTGTTATGTCTCTATTTCCTGTTTAAAGCATTTATATGAAAATGTTATGAATCCCATTATTCAGAATTTTTATGTTTTCACCGTATAAAGAATAGGTACATAACATTATTTCGACAATAATCAGTTCTGTATATTACATGGTTGGTAGTTATGAACCCCAGCTACAGCTACTGCATTGTAACAAAGGTGAGCTGTAATACTATTTCTCTATCAAATACATTACCTGATTACATTGCCTTTAAGATAAACATTCTTTGCTTTCCAAATCCAGCCCACCCAGAATGACAGAAAAATGTCTTTCTGTATATTATAGAGACAAAGGCAAGAAACTCTTATAGGTTAAGTCCCCTTTTTACTCACTAAGTGGCTACCATTATACCAGGCTTAATCCATTTTTACTTTCACTGCCATATGCTAAGATGTTCTCCAGACAATGCAGTTAAATTCTACAACTTCTGTAACTTTAATTTATTGACCCAATTCATTTTTAGTGGCACAGTAAGTTGAAATTTTATATGATACATACAGCATGCTTGTGAATTTCAGTGAATTTATTGACATTCTTGCAATTATCTTAGCGTTTGTTGTTGTCATGTGATTTCAATTGGGTAACATTCAATTTCACTGGAGACGTTTTCTAGGGCTATACTTATTAACTATTAAACTTTTATCTCATTTTGATAGTGCGGTTTACATTATTTCAAAACACACACACACACACACACACACACACACACACACATTGTAGGTATTTGTTTCTTTATCATATTTACAAAGATGACAACCAACATGTGAGAAATGTACAAAATGTCAGGTTGTGGAGGATGGACATAAGACTTGTCTACATATACAATTGCTCATTGGCACACATGTAATATGAAATATTTTGTCCAGTGGTTTGAAAAGCTGCTCAAGGGTTGCAAAAATGGGCTTGCTTCAGTACATTGTAAGATACACCTCATGTCAGGATCTTTGATTAATCTCATTGGTGATGTCAAGATGCCCTCTCCACCCCTCATGCAGACAGAGAAATAACATCAGAACATACTCTATCCATGAATACAGTACAACCATACAATCACTGATTAGTCTAATTAGTGATGATGAGATACCATACACCCCCCAAGAAGATGCAGAATAGTGCCACAGCATACAGTATCCGTGAATATAGTAGAAATGAATGTAGTGGAATCATTATTTAGTGTCATGGATGATGTTGAAATGATGTTGAAATGCTCTCTCTGTCCCCGATGCAGATGCAGGAAGAGTGCCAGAACATACTGTATTCATGCAGAAAGTACCGGTGATTCCAGTCAGGCTCAATGTAACTCTAAGGCTTTGTTGTTGATATGTTGACAAGTAGAAATAGCATTTATATATTTTAATCCCACTGGGGCTAAACCAAGGACCCTGCCAATGAGGCATGAGGGGTTCTACTTCTAAAAAATCACATTCAGAGATATTTTCTCCAAACATACCTTGTCTAGATGTTGATAAAGTGCACAGACAAGTCTTTAATGCAACGTCACAGTTTGTCAGGAACATTATGTTGACTGCTCCCTGCTTGACTTATGCATCTAATGATTTTTTTTCTAGCAAAAAAGTCACTAATGATCAGTGCTGTTTTTCTGTACACTCCCTCAGTTTTGGTTTGCCACTTCTGTTAGGGCATCAAATTGAGGAGGTGAGAAAGCAAGAGGCACAAGTGTCACCTTTAAACTTTTGGTGCATTCTACTATCTCTGCATGATCCTGTTATGGAACATACAAGAGAAAGAACAATTGTTGCAAGAGAATTTACAGTGGTGATTCTCTTCAACAGCAGGTTTTTCTTTTCTATCCTGGCCAAGCTGTCATATGTCCTTATTTTGCAGACAAGCATGGAGGGGAGGAAGAGGAAAACAGTTTTTCCTTCCCCAGGCCTTCCATCAATCATCAGTGATACACTCTCAATCCATGCCTTCTGGTGACCCTCTTGAGGTGCCAGATAACACCCTTTTATTCGATTTGGACTAACCATCTCCAAAAATGATGGGTGATCCAGACTGTGTCAGAGAGTCACTGGATTTCATTATCCAGATTCATACACTCTCATTTTCCTACATTCATGAAGGAACTCCCAAGCAATCCCATGAAGGGGGATGTTTTTAAATATGAAAATCTAGTTTTTCTGCTTGTAAAGGTGGATAATATGACAACTGCACAAACAGGTCTAACCCAAGAACATTTCTGACTGCTCCTGTGGCCTAAGTAGTTAGAGTGTCCACCTTAATAGTTGATTATTCAAAACCTTGCTACTATTGTTTAAGATTGCAAAAATTACTGGGCATCTCTTGGAACATTCACAAACCAGGTTATGTAAGAGCTTCTTTATGGTGAGTAAGTTGCATGCAGTTTTCTCACCCTACTTCTAAAAAATCACGTTCAGAGATATTTTCTCCAAACATACCTTGTCTAGATGTTGATAAAGTGCACAGACAAGTCTTTAATGCAACGTCACAGTTTGTCAGGAACATTATGTTGACTGCTCCCTACTTGACTTATGCATCTAATGATTTTTTTTTCTAGCCAAAAAAGTCACTAATGATCAGTGCTGTTTTTCTGTACACTCCCTCAGTTTTGGTTTGCCACTTCTGTTAGGGCATCAAATTGAGGAGGTGAGAAAGCAAGAGGCACAAGTGTCACCTTTAAACTTTTGGTGCATTCTACTATCTCTGCATGATCCTGTTATGGAACATACAAGAGAAAGAACAATTGTTGCAAGAGAATTTACGATGGTGATTCTCTTCAACAGCAGGTTTTTCTTTTCTATCCTGGCCAAGCTGTCATATGCCCTTACTTTTGCAGGCAGGCATGGAGGGGAGGAAGAGGAAAACAGTTTTTCCTTCCACAGGCCTTCCATCAATCGTCAGTGATACACTCTCAACCCATGCCTTCTGGTGATCCTCTTGAGGTGCCAGATTACACCCTTTTATTCGATTTGGACTAACCATCTCCAGAAATGATGGGTGATCCAGACCGTGTCAGAGAATCACTGGATTTCATTATCCAAATTTATACACTATCATTTTCCTACATTCATGAAGGAACTCCCAAGCAATCCCATGAAGGGGGATGTTTTTACATATGAAAATCTAGTTTTTCTGCTTGTAAAGGGTGGATAATATGAAAACTGCACAAATAGGTCTAACCCAAGAACATTTCTGACTGCTCCTGTGGCCTAAGTAGTTAGAGTGTCCACCTTAGATGTGGAAGGTCATGGGTTTGAACCCTGGATGAGCCATACCAAAGACTTATAAAAATGGTCCTAGCAGCTGCATCACTTGGTGCTCAGCATTAAGAGGTTAGTGTTAGGACTGGTCAGCCTGGTGTCAGGATAATGTGACTGGGTAGGACATGATTCAACATGTCTGCAGTATGATGCCCCAGTGCTAGACATCACTATAAACTGCCACACTGCAGACCCCATAGTGATAGGACTAAAATTTTTAAAAACCACACTCACACCCCCCCCAGAACGTTTCTTGTTACGAAATCCAATGGCAGTTGAGACCTGCAATAGAGATGCAACTAGCATGTGATCATTCTTGACATGTCCGACACATACTTCCTTATATAGATTCATATGGTCACTATCTAGCCCTTTGACCTTCACTAAAGTTCAGGATGTCCACTGCAAAGATAAAATAGTTCCTGCATGACACACCACAAAAACATTTGGTAAGCTTAGTTTTTGGTTCATAACATGAGCAACATTAGTCCTCCACAGAGCAGGTGGCATTCCTGGATGACACACTACAAAACCATTCTATAAGTATGGTTTTTGGTTCATGACATGAACAACCGTACTTCCCTAATATGCAGTTCATGGTGGATAATCATTGTAGATGAGTCAGACCTTATCCCTTCTCAGCATTTTATCTAGATATAGAACTCTTAAACACATATTAACTTAGCATCTTTCTCCCAAATGCATTGAAAGTATAACTTGTGTTTTGGAGAAAGCATCAGACAGGGCATTGTGTAGGTGAGGAAGTTTTTTACGGCTTCTTGGTCTACTCATTGTGTGGGTGGATCTGGTACAATGCCAGTTTACTACTGGACCTGTAATGTTCAGTGGCATATGAATTCTTCATGAGAAGGGTCTTCATATCTACCTCTTGGAAGTGAAAGCCATTCTCAGTGCCTTCCACATGTGGATGGAAGATATGCATGAAACACAGTCCTGATAATGATAGACAATTCACTTGTGGTGATGCCAGGGGCAGAACAATCACCATCCCTCACTGTAGGGAATATATTCATGGGTACTCCCAATATCAGGTAATTTTCAAGTTCATCACAATCTTGTCCAGCTCAATGTCCTGGTCTCTGGGAACCTTCCATTAGATCTTTGCACTTTTGGGGACATCTGATGCTTGACATTTCTTTTTCATTTTTCCATTACCCCAGAAGCATGGACGGTACATGCTATTTTAAGCAGCTGGGATGTAATGGGGGCATACACCTTTTCTCCATCAATTTTGATTGTGAAGACAAATAATGAATGAGGGGCACAGACTGGAATAGCTCTGATTGCCCCACTAAGATGAAAGCCCTGGATCAACAATTTGCGTGACAAACACCCAGAGGAGTCCTTTCAAGCTGTTGAGATTACCCCTAATCAATCCATGGCCAAACAATCTCCTCCTCCACCCCTGGTTCCATTCAAGAATGTCCTGATTGAAAAGGAGTTTGGAGTTTCGATCCTGGAGAGGATTGTAACAGCATAATCTCTTAAATTAAGTCAATATCACTCTCAATGTCCCATTCCCCAATGTCATACGTCTTTCTCTTTCTCATTGAAGACAAGAAGTTAGTGCCTATAAAAATCAAGGGATACTGTTCTATGATCACAGACATGTTCAGACATCATGGAAGAGGCAATTTTAGCTGCAACAAGGTAATCTCCGATTTGCTGGCCTGTTCCGACATATCCAGAGACATCTGACAAACTCATCTAAATTTGAGCCACCTTCTTCTCTCCCCACACAGATACTGAAGCAGTTATCATGCATGATTTGCAATTTGTAATAATGCAAACTTCAACATGAGTGAGCTACAGACAGTATTTGTAGATCCAACTACATGCAGTTCCATTTTAATGGTTCAGTCATTCTAATGACACAAACGGGTTCCTTCCAAAGAACAGCTTGATGTCACTAGTTAATCAACAATAACTATTCATTCCCTCTCCTTGAATGATCCATCAAGAGAATCAAAGATGCAGGATTCTTTACATGCCCTCAAATGTTACCTGAGACACATGGACAACATCTGCATCAACTGTGAATGACTATTTGACATAACCCTACAAGCAATGGTTGTTTGGCTAAAAGGAGTTATTTAATTAACGTACTCTGAACTCTCACAGGATCAGGTATACAAATTAAGATTTCAGCTCACAACATATGAACAACTTCCACGAGCCTGGCCTTGAATGTAATGTCTCTCTAGTTTCCATTTGCATGACATGGACTTTATCTTGTTGGGTTGGTGATAGCTGCACAGACAGTGACCAGTCTGCATTCATAAAAGTACAATGTTTGACATAGAAATGAATTTGCCACATTCATTGAATTTGCCTGGGAAACTTTATGATCTTGGGACAATAATCAAAAGTTGAATTCCACAGGAATCTCCAGCATACACATACAAATGAATTGGGGGCCCCGAGTGGCCGAGTGGTCTAAAGCGCTGTCCGTTACGGATCACTGCCATCTCACCTCTGTCTGCGTTGGTTCGAGTCTAAGATTCGGCGAATGTGGATATGTGAGAAAGCTTGCCAGTAGCTTCTCGTGGGTCGGTGGTTCTTTCCGCGGATTTCCCGGTTTCTTCCTCCACCATTAATACTGGCCGCCATGTATAGCCTATCGTGTGCTGAAAAATGGCGTTAAGCCCCACAACAACAACAACAACAACAAATGAATTGTCTCTTGTTGTGCTAAACTAACATTAGGAGAAGTTCTTCCTTTCAGTAGAGCGTTCATGCTCATACTGGGTGTCACAGGTAGAGTTGGGACGCATAGCATTTCCTCCATGTCTCCGAATGCAATATGGCCAGGTGACATATTTGACTGAGAAAGCAAAGTTTTTAGTAATTTATGTTTCTGCAATAATACTTACCTGATCACATCACATATAATGTTTCCTAATCATCACCACAGTGTGAACATCCTTTAAGGTGTCAGTCAAGTAAAAACTAGTTTGAACTGGTTATACCACTAGCAACCCAGCATGGAGAAAGTGAATTAACCCATGAGAGTTTCTTTCCTTTATCTATATAATATATAGACAGACATTTTTTTGTATTTCTGGAGGTAGCAACCAAAGTCAGCCTAACTTGTTGTAATAAGGAAAGTATTATTGGCAAAACATAACTTACTTCAAAATTTGCTGTTTTAATGTATTCACTAAAAAATGTAGACTTAGGCATAGGGGTGATAGGGAAAGATCACTCTGGTGGTCTAAGTGGTTAGTGCATCCACCTCAGATGCAGGAGGTCATGGGTTCAAACCCCAGCCAAGTCATTCCAAAGACATAAAAAGGATACTAGCAGCTGCCTCATTTGGCTCTCAGCATTAAGAGGTTGGTGTTAGGACTGGTCGGCCTGGTGTCAGGATAATGTGACTTATGGTACATCATGCTATATGTCATGGCATGATGCCCCAGTGCTAGCCCTCACTATAAACTACCACACTGCAGACATTATGGCAATATGACTAGAATTGTTAAAGCTATGTTAAAAATCCAAAAACACACACATACACTAATAGGGAAAGAGGAACTATAAAATACATTAGTACAGTGCTAATTCTTATAAAGCTATTAATGTAAGTCATAAAAGTAAGCCATATTATTAGTGAGGGAGCCTTGTACAGAGATTACAATAATGCCAACTAATAATAGTGAATAAAAAGACAAAAGTAGCATATGTAATGTACATTATTATTGGTTCTCATAAACCAAGAATTAAATTAAAACAAATTAAGTAGCAATGATAAAACAAAATTACCCAATAACCAGTTTCATGGAATCTGTGTCAGTACCCATGTTATAATAATGGCAGCAGCATACAAAAGGGTTTTATAGTGAGACCCCATCTATCCTCTTGTCATAGCAAATCCAATAGGGCCCATCTATCATCTTGTCAAAGCAAATCCAATAGGGCCCATCTATCCTCTTGTCATAGCAAATCCAATAGGGCCCATCTATCCTCTTGTCATAGCAAATCCAATAGGGCCCATCTATCCTCTTGTCATAGCAAATCTAACAGGGCCCATGTATCCTCTTGTCATAGCAAATCCAATAGGGCCCATGTATCCTCTTGTCATAGCAAATCCAATAGGGCCCAACTATCCTCCTGTCTTACCCAATCCAATAGAGCCCATCTATCCTCTTGCCGTAGCAAATCTAACAGGGCCCATCTACTCTCGTGTCACAGCAAATCAAATAGGGCCAATCTGTCATTTTGTCATGGCAAATCCAATAGACTTTTTTGGTACATTTCATTAATTTAAACCACTGAATTATGGGACAAAATACCTGTTCTGTCAGGATATATTGTGTAGCCATTTGATTATTTCTGCAAAGTATTATATATTACAATTCACTAATGCCTGTCATCAGAGAACTAACAGATGTATATAAGCAAAAATGTTAATTCTTTGATTTTTAATACAAGTCTTCTTCATTCTTTAAATTTGCAGTGCACTTGATACAGAATCAGAGAGGCTTGTTCAAGAGGCTCTTGACAAAGTAATAAAAGGTACATACAGTCTATTCATGTTACAGGTATCAGACAAGGTACTTACAGTCTACTCATGTTACATGTATCAGAAAAAGTAATTAAAGGTACTTACAGTCTACTCATGTTTGAAGTATCAGACAAGGTACTAGCAGTCTACTTGTGTTACATGTATCTAAGTAATTGTGGTACTTATAGTCTACTCATCTTACAAGTATCAGGCATAGTAATTAAAGGTACTTACAGTTTACTCATGTTACATGTATCAAAGTAATTGAAAGTACTTACAGTCTACTCATGTTTGAAGTATCAGACAAGTTAGTGACAGTCTACTTGTGTTACATGTATCAGAAAAAGAACTTACAGTCTGTTCATGTTACATATCAGACAAGGTACTTACAGTCTACTCATGTTACATGTTTCAGAAAAAGTAATTAAAGGTACTTACAGTCTACTCATGTTTGAAGTACCAGACAAGGTACTGACAGTCTACTTGTGTTACATGTATCAAAGTAATTAAGGTACTTATAGTCTACTCATCTTAGAAGTATCAGGCATAGTAATTAAAGTTACTTACAGTCTAATCATGTTACACGTACTTTTTTCATCCAGCTGTTGCATTTGCTATATTGTGTATATTTGCACCCAATTAAAGACAGCATGCAGTAAGCATTATGAGACACTATATCATGTTGTTTGTTAGAAAAATGAGTAGGATAAAGAGTATAGACCCAGATCTGTGGGTGCGTTATGCAATGTAGACCTAGATTTGTGGGTACATTATGGGATGTACACCCAGATTTGTGGGTACATTATGGGATGTACACCCTGATTTGTGGGTATATTATGCAATGTAGACCTAGATTTGTGGGTACTTTATGGGATGTACACCCAGATTTGTGTGTGCATGATGCAATGGCAGAACAGGGTTTATGTTGTTTGTTTGAAATCATGAGTAGAACAGCATAGACCCAAATTTGGGGGTGTAATGCAGATCAGATTCCATGCTTTTTTACAGTTGTTGGGCATTAAATATCAGTAGATTTTATGTATGGGCCCCCATGATGGGGCCCATACATAATCTCATTTGTTCATATTAATTGGATGATTTCAATTGTAACATTTTTCAGCAGCTCAATAAGATTAGACTACAGTTCAAATACAGCCAAACCTGTCAACAAAAGCCACCCATGAAAAAAGATATATGGGTCTTTGTACATAAGGGACTTCTGTATGCAGGTTATTTTAGACTTGTGTTTTAAACAGATACAACGTACCAATCACCATTATTATTAATATAATTAATTATTATTATTACATTTATTATTATTATTTTTTCAGCAGATTTAGTTAGCGCTCTATTCAACAAAATAATGAAATAAATGTATGTGTTGTTCTGTTCCAAAATTATGTTCCACACAAGATTACCAAATCTTGCACTCCATGATCTCTCCTATAAATGAAATTATCACTGTTAAAGATACGAATAATATTAGTTTCTTTTGTTCACCATGACAAAAACACTAATTTCACTATCGTTTGACAGCACACGTATGACTGTGAAATGGAGGATTGACTCTTTGTTGGACAACTTATATTATTGGACACCTGTTCAGGCTGAAAGCAATATCTGGATGACACATTTGCTTAACTCACTGAGATCCAGAGATAGGTGGCTTGTGAGAGAGGCCTGTGATGAATAGGAAATGAAAATGATCTTATTGTGGCTTCTGTTATCACCACATGAACTACAACTTAGATTGCCTTTACAGGCAAGTTTTGTCAATATTGAATGACCCCTGACCCTAATGACAAGGGATGTTACTCCTATCTCTCCTCAAAGATTAACATTTTTCATCTCAGATAGCTTTGATTTGCAGGCAAATAAAATAGATGAAGATATTAAACTACATCTGTCACATTTGCCTAAAAGGCAACTCCCATTTCTACTGTGACTACATGGCTGCTTTTTCCATCATCCAGCAAATGAATTGCTTCTACCATCTCAGCTAAGGGACCAACCATTTAATTTCGGAATGCAGGGTGGGTGAAAGGCAGGTTTGGATTTTTTTCTTCAACTGTGCTGTATTTTATTTGCTTTATCTTTGTTATTTGTTTATATGGTGGATAGTTTGTTTTATTACAAATCAGAGCAAGGATATTTTTCAGGCTATTTAGGGTTTAGAATTTAAATTTTAAAAAACAAATCTCAGTATCACCTCCCTTCCCAAAATGAAAGTGCCAATTCCTGATCATAAAATGTACCTTTCAAATTTGACCTATTACCACCTTTAAGTTACACTGAGGATGTGATTGGAATATGGTGAGTACAGGCAAGATAAAAAATGTTTTCACATTCATTTCAGTGATATTCCTAAACAGTACCTTCTTCATCAAACAAAAGTCTAATTTGCATTCATAGAGATGTACGTCCTTATGTGCTCCAGTGACCGCTTAAATGCAAGGATAAACCTTTATTTAGTTAAAAAAAAAACATGCCAGCAGATGATTCTTGCTATGATAATAACAAAACAGTTGAGTCAATGAAGATCGTTGTGTTTGCTAGCCATATACATGACTAAATTTATAGCCCTGTTGGGTGGCCTTAACCCTCAGCACTGAAGTTGTTTTGTAATTGAATATTTTTCTTTCTTTTTCTGTTCCTGGCACTTGTCACAGTACAGGATTTACCTGTAGGAAAATTATTTTTGTTTGTTAAAATTTCAAAATTTGAAAAATACTATGAAAATTATTTTAAAATGTATCTTCATAAATATGTATATTACTATATGGGGAAATCCACACACAAACACAATACTTTGACTATATTATTCTCACATAATACATATTATACATAGTCAGGAGTAATATTAGATTATAACATCCAAAAGCCATTTCATAAATGATGCCAAGATATGCCAACATTAAATTAAGGATACATGTATTACCAGACTGTTTGCTAATTTCAGGCAGAACTGTCATAGTGATAGCTCATCGTATGAGCACTATACGAAATGCTCACAGGATTGCTGTCCTTTCTCATGGAAGAATTGTTGAGGTAAGTAGCCAATGAATGAAGTTGAAACTCTGTCAGTAACATTGCTCAAAGTCACAACTTTGACAGCATAGTGATGAATATGGTAATTTTTCATGATGGTAATTGGCAGTGTTTAATGATGTTAATTAAAGACATTGCATGATGGTAATTGAAGGTGTTTTCATGCCGGCTTTAATCAATTGTAAAACTATTTCTTTAAATACTTTACTTGATCATAATATTTCAGGATTACATCCAGAACCTCGTAAATCCAGTACCTAATTAACAACAGAAGTGCTAGAAAGTCATTTGCTGGCCAAAGTTTTAAGTCAAACAAGAGTTGTCTCCACTGCAGGTTGGAACCAAAATTCTGTCAATTTTTTCAGTTAATACTTTGGCTCCTACCAGAAAGCATGCCTTTTTTTTTAGACCTCACAAAACTGTCTTTTCATCATTTGAGCAATTCTGGGCTATTTTCTCACAGGATACCTCCAGTTCTGCCCTGACCTGGGCATATTTATGTCAAGTTTTCAGCAACTGAATTGGGTACATTGATTGATTTAGCCAATATACCCATTCTTGACTTCAAGACACTAATAATTCCTGGCACCTCTCCATGACTGTTCCAGCACCAGCTCTGACCAAGATGGCAAGTACCATATATTCCCTAATTAATGCCACCATGGGTGTTAAATTTGCCAGATGGGGTATTTATTACAGCACAATAATGAAAATCTAAAATTGTTTTTTTGATGTACTCTTATAATGACAACTTGTAGATCTGGGGGTCTTTCTGCCACTGAATTCAGTCATTATAAACATCAGTACAGTTAAAATGATCAATTGATCAACACTTTTTCCCACTTGGCAGTTGGTTCAAGTAGGACTGATAAGTCTTTGAAATTGCCACTAGCTATTGCATCATGTTTAACACTGTATGTGTGCCTGTGACTTCAGTAATTTATACAATCATATATACATTGTAACAGTGTGATCAACTGAGACTGCTACAGCATTTTGTTGTAATCATGGATTTGAAGCAGATGGATATTGAAAAGCACAGGCCTTACATTGCATCATTAAAATTTTCTGTTCAATAAAAAGGGGAGGGGCATTAATTAGGGAATACACAGTTTATTAGTCATAAAGTTGGTAAACTGTCTCATATAGTGGATTGGTTTTGGAAAGTTCCATCACCAGTCCCATCTCTGGCACAATCCAGCCATGGCTGTGGTGACACCTTGTTCCCAGATGTCAGTAGCAGCCTCGGACCTTAGGTGAAACACATAGTGAAAACCTGGAGATAAGTGTGTCCAAATATGGACAGGCTCTCAATGGTGCTCACTGCTTCTCACAGCATGTTTCATCAGCTCAGTTGTTGCACCCTTCACAAGAGGCTCACCTATCACATCACCGTTCCATTTTGTGACGAATCATGCTCATAAATACCAACACATATATTATTGATCTGAAGATATTCAAAGAAGACTGCGTCTTCCACACAGTGATTAATGAGGTTGAGCTTTTTTGTTTCCACCATTTAAGGCATCTGTTGATTTCTTATTCAAAAAAGACCAGTCATTCCTCAAGCAGCTACCAGTCTGGTTGAGTTGCAGACATACTTCATTGCAATGAAAGGCTACTTCAAGATCCAAGATGTCAATGTTCCTTTTCTAGCACACTATCAGTATTAATATACTGTGCAGACCCTCTGACCTTTTCATCCTGTACATCCAGCTGCCAAAAGAGACATTGTGGGCCTGGGACTGTCAAACCATTATCTGTGTATGGACTGGAAGTCCATTCTTTACGCACAACAACTTGTTGGAAATGTTGTAGCAATAGAACTCATGTTTAGTTTCCATGGATTTTTTTCCCAGCAATCCGAACATAGCCTAAACCCATTTATTGAGAAACTGCTGACACTCGTGCATAGGAATCTCTTGTATGGCTTGTATGTAGCTCAACAATCACGTACCTAAGCATTAATCTTCACCATGCAGAAAGAGATGCATTTTTCTCCACATCTGCCGTCCGGGTAAACTATTTATAAAGCCAATGAAACTAAGAAGGGATACCTTTCTGCAGCATAATAGGTTATGACTCCTTAGCCTTCAACGTTATCACAAAGCCTTCAACCTTATCACAAGGTCTTCATCATCTGGTCATACCCAGAAATGCTGAACCTGCATAATTGGCTCATATCAGAATAAAATGGTTCTCAAAAACAAGTAATGGATAGATTTACTCTAACAAGAAAGCAAACTATTTTAAAAGCATATGTGGGGAAGTGGAAAGTTATTTGCTCAGTGGTGTGAGCAGAAACATTCACTCCAAAGCCATGACAACACAGAGAGCTAACTTCCTCCGAAACCCCCCTCCATTAGTTCTTATTGCTATCAAAGGCTACTGTTCCACAATCTTATACATGTTCAGGCATCATGGATGAGAGAATAGATCAAAACAAAGACCTCACTGATCTTCATTTGAACTTGATATGATTCTCTTGACCAAAGGTTTGACCCATTGTCAGAAATTTAGAAATGTAATCTTCTGTATGTTCTGACTTGGTTGAATAAAAGCATCCTTTCAGAATCAGTGTCTTGAGCATCCATGACTCACCTATTGTACCAGTCTACATCCTGGTCCTTCTAGCTACAATAGGTAGGATCAGTGAGGTACACACCTTGTTGGTCAATCAGAACTTGTGGCAGTTCTGCCTTAATGATTTGGGTTCACTAATGAAGCCTTTGCTTTCTTTGCCAGGGAACAGGTTCCCATTCATGGAGAATCAGTCTTTGTGCTGAAATTTCTTTCTTCCTTGGTCCCTTTGCTCCAAGACATATACAGGACTCGTTATGGGGCACTGAATTGGGACCCAAGTGAACTGAGTTGATCAGAAGAGGATTTGGTTTGGTGCTTTATGGCAAAGCAAGACATGTAGGTTGTATAGTGCTGAGGCAAGTGGAGTAAAGTGCCTTTCCCAAGGACCCAAGAGTAGCTGATCCAAGCTGGTCTGATGATGGGATTCAAACCCACACCCTTTTGATTGTGAATTCAGCATGCTAACTACTGAGCCACTGTGGCTGTCAATCAGAAGAAGGAGTTCTTATTTGTTCTTACCACTCAAAGAAGAAGAGATGATGTGTCTGATCAGGCTGTTTTGGCCCAAAGGCAATGAATTATCCACTCTGCTTATGAGCATCTAGCCCAAGATCAATGCATTTCTTGCACATGTCAGTTTACAGTTGTTAGGGCAATCACCACTGTAATAGACTTTAGCACAATTGCTTCCTAACTGACATTATCCAAGCTGTGCAATGGAGGTCAGGGACAACATGTTCAACATCAGCCCTTTGAGTGAAAAACTTCAGAGATTTTTCATCTCAAAGGGCTGATGTTGACCTGGTTGGAACAGCAACACAACAGTTTACTTTTCTGGATCCTTCAGCAGCTTTGTAAGGACTTGGGTTACTCTTTTTCCACTTTATTTGCTGAAGTAAAATTTTTCATCAAACCACATCTCAGCATAAAACATTTTCTAACCTACCCTATATCTCAAATGAGATTTTATGCTGTTTTACGTCTATAGGAGACTATAAACAGGGCCTCCTCCTGGGTAAGGGGATCTAATTCTGTCCGCTTTCCTAATTATAATTAGGTAATGCTTTGAATTGATAACAAACTTTTGGAGTAAAATATGTTTATTTTGATAATAATTACATGATCATAATATGGTAACACCTTTCAAAGCCTTTCTCATGGCTAGAGCATTGGTTCCAATCGCACTATTCAAATGCACTATTCAAATAAAGACCACTCTCATCTGACTTTCACTTGGGCAAATAGATGACTTTTTGGCACTTATGTTGGTGGGAAAACTGGACTCAAATGGCAGTTGATGAACTCTGAAGGTACCCTGATCAGGTAAGTATTATTGCAGAAACATTTTATTTCCAAAATTGGTCTCATTCTGCCCAATTTTTTGTTTTTAATAGCTTTACACATTTTGTACAAGCCTCCATCAGTAGAGTATTGATTACATTTTATTTGTATTTGCTAGCCATTGTTTTGCAGTTTATTTTGATTAATGTCTGTGAATATGGAATTAATGAGCTGCTATATATTTGTCTGTTTACTTTATAATTTTGAATGGAGAAAGTAATTGATTTTCAAATTTTGCTTTGGAGGTTTTCTACACTTTTAATCAACTCATTCAGTTTTCTGGTGATGCAAGGACATGAGATGATACATGTTGAGTCATGACAATTTAGAATTTTTCATCTTATGCCTGCATTTTATACCAAATCTAATTAAGAAGGTGATAGGCAGGATTAATAGACAAGTACTGCTGGGTAAGTCAAAACTCACCATGGCATATTTTTCAGTTTGATAAAACATATGGAAGTAATTTTTCATTCTAGATACAACCATGCTCAGGGCTATTCCATTAAAATTTACCAAAGACTTATTGAATGCTAATGAATTCTGTGTATTAAAGGCAAATAAAAGGTTCAGTCAAAAGACAAGCATAGACCTGTCTTTATTGTTAAGCACACATTAGTGGGAAAGCATGACGTGGCATATACTTTTATGGCGGCAGTTTTAATGGTTTTGGTTGAAGTTTTATCTCCTAAATCCCTTCATGGATTCTGTTCATACTTGAGAAACTAAGACAATACATTCTCTGACACACTCATTTACTCCTTTGACCTTGGGGCCAAGGGAGCAGGATTTAAAAGCAATGTGTTGAACATGGGGTTGACATGCTGGCCCAGGCAACCTGGTTTTTTTTTTTTTTTTGGGTGGAAAAAGGTTTCATTCCAACCTTCCAGCTAAATTTAAAGGGAATATATTTAGTAGGGAAAACATGTTTGTTTACACTTAATCTAAAATATCTTAATGAAATGCCATGCCTTTTAAACTAAGCACGGATAACAACATTTTTTGACTGAAAATTGTATATGTTAAAACCATTTTGGCTGTTTCTTTTTAGATTGGAAGCCATGACTCCCTGATGGCCCGGAGAGGATTGTACTGGGAACTTGTAAGACAGCAGGAGATAGAACAGAAAATTGAAGAATCTGAAATACCATGAAAAATTATGGAATATTCTAATACACCTGTGAAATCAATGTAAATTGTGTTCTGATATCTTGAACATCAAAATTTATGACAGTAAAGTCTGTGATATGCTGTAATAAATTTGTAATGCAGATTGTGACTTCACGACACATGTGGTATAGTGCCATGGATGGTTTCATTTTCTATTATTTTTTAACCAAATTTTACATTGTGTTTTAGAATGGGGATATTTATCTTATATTTGATGATTTGACCACACTTATTGCCTTAACTGTTGCAAATATTCTTTTAAGCTTTGTTGGTACACTTAATTTGCAATAGTAAAACCACCTTTCACATTGTTAGAAACAAAAATGACATCATTTATTTCTCACTTCATTTACAAATACTATAGAATCATGTTAGGCTGATATTGCAAGCACAGGTATGGGGAAGCTGCCTATAACAAGGTGGCTGCTTCTTACTGGTTTATTTCAGATGCAGTTATATTGTAGCATGATGGATTTTGAAATAAAGCCATAAGACAAATTTTCTATTTATAGGTTTATTTAAAATGTAAACTTTGAACACTTTTTATTTTATGTTACAATAAGCAAGAAATTTTCATAATACTTTGTAGAATTAGAACCTAACTGTTAGTGCAGAAAGAGAAAACTCAAAATTAATCATTTTACACTGAAGCTAGAAACCTCTATCATCTGTCAAGTCCGTGATTCCAATCAAATAAACTTTCCCAGTCCATTGTTTGCTGAAGCAAGATTCTTGACAACTGTGTGTAGTTAAGATTTTTCTCTGTCCCTGGAGTCTCTTTCTGAGGTAAATAGGACTTGTTAATAATTGACAGCTTTTTTTATCAGACCAGTGCTCTGATGAAAATACAGCTGTCCCATTTCATCAAAGCATCACATTCCTGAGCTGTCTAATTTTTTCACACTGCCACTTTCTTTGTAAAACTTATATCCCATGTGTAACTGTTAGAGAACAGGGACCTCACACGTGTTTTTAACATTTCCATCTGTCAAAATCAAAATAAATATCTTGGTCTGATTTATAGCAAAATATCACCATATTGTATCCATTATATTATTTTTAAAAGATCAATTATCTTGAGATAAAAAAGATAAAATCTCTTTCCTCAATATACAATCATAGCTCCCCCCCCCCACGAAAATGATAAAATATTCAGTATCTTACAGAAGGTGCATCTCCAAAGTGGAGAGAGGTCATGGTGGACAAGGGAACTAACTCTTGTATGTTCATAAACGGATTAGGGACTATGGTATTGTTGGTGTGCACTTATTGTACACCTTGTGAAATTTACCAAAGAGTACATTTTTTTAACCACAGTTTTGGTATTATGTGAAATATGGTACTTAAAATGTGGATTGAATGATTACATCTGTCAGGATGGATTGAATGATTACATCTGTCAGGGTGGATTGAATGATTACATCTGTCAGAGTAATGGATGCATGAGTGAATAAAATGAATGATTTCTGTCATATAGGAATTAAGGTGATTAAGTACATTTTAAAGATTAAATTAAGAGATTTTATGTAAAAATTTATTTTTACATTAGAATTTTTTTATGTGTATTAAAACAAATCTTTATTTTATTCTCAGTTGCTACATCTTGAGCTGCACATTAACATTCATGGGATTTCAATGAATGTACAATGCATATTATTTTATATGTACTTATCTTCAAGTTTTATAATTGAAATCAGTTTTACATAATCCTTTTGAAATTTTTAAGAAATCTGTCATGTTTTATTTGATCTTATTATGGACTTTTTTAAATTAGTGATGCTATATTTCAGTAATCTTTAAATGTTTTAAGTGATATTTTTATGTTCTAGGATGACTGGGGTGGCTCAACTTTGATTTACAAGAGCTCTGCAGCTAGATTTGGTAACCTCATAGTAATTTCATTTTTTGTCTGTCCATCTGTTCATTTTTATTGTAACCACCATAGCTCTAAAATTTTTAGATACAATGGGATGGCTATTTGGTCTGTCAGATGTCTATGACATATAGATGTGCATTTTCAAGGTTTTATATTTTCATGCAATTTTATCTATACATTGTCTAATAGATAAGGCTGCAGTGTTTACATGTGTAAATGGCTTAGTTTAGTTTCTTCTTGTAAATATATATATTTACACAATTACTAAATGTGTAAATGAACATGCAAATGGCTGTCAGCAATGCAGCATCTACCTGTTCAAATTAAACAATATATTTCTACATTTTTGCTTAAGATGGCTGTTTAGTGGGATATTTGTATGTATAATTTTCACAACAAATGTGTCATCACTACCAAAAGTTTGAAGTAGATGAAAATTGGTTGTAATGCATATTATGGAACACTACACATCATGTTAGGTTGCTGATATTACTGATAAAGTTTAATTTCATCTATATTATTCACCTTTGAAAAAAATATTGTTTAAAAGATACATTGTTTAAAGTTTGTAAACCACCAATGGGTATCTTAGCCATTGTAGGCCCTACAATGGCATCTTATGTGCATATACACACAGTACATCCTGTTGCATTTATTTATAATTTTTTTATCATGTACATGTATGTAGTAGTAGGAAACAATATCACGATAACCCTAGGGATGTTTTACTTAATCTGTCCAATATATTCCACAAAGACCTATCTTACATACTGAATCCCATGATACTAAGAGGTTCAAAGACATATACCAAGTGAAACAATCATAAGTTGAACGTGGTAGAGAATGCATGGTATTGTAGCGATCAGCTATAAAATAAGCTGAATGTGTAGATCAAGAGATTGGTTTAGCTTTTAATTATTTTGATTAAATGGCATTATTTCTGTTATTGTATACTGTGTACACATTTAAAAATTTGGTAAATGTTGCAGCCTTGCACATAAAACCTAGATGTTCCTTTTATGTTTTGTCATGTTAGCTTTTTTTTTATAGTTGTGGCCCTTGACAGTTAATTTAATATCTTCATATACACAGCTCAAGAACCATTCTACAGATTCTGTTGGAGTTGGATATGAAAATTCTCTTATGGACTTTTTTCGGTCTAGTTTAGAAAGAGTTTTGGCCCTTTAGTTGATCAAATTTTTATCTTTTACATCGGATATTGCCTCTAAAATCATTGAAAATAATATGATGAAATTTGCTATTGATATTGTTTCATAGATCTATATGTGCCTTGTGAGTTTTGTCTTGTCTATTCCATTTTGGACAGAGGTTTGGCCCTTGATAATCATTAAATCTTTTGCATGATATGTGTGCTTGAAGTCAGCATAGCTGAAGTGCCACTCAGCATATTCTGATTCAGTTTATTTGAACATTGTTTTATAGACCTAGATATGCCTTTCAGTGGGTTTAATCTTGTCAATTCCATTTTTTACACAAGGGTTATGGCCCTTGTCAATCAACTTCATCTTTCAGTATGGTGTTGTTTAAGTAACATCCCATGTAAAGATACTATCAAGTATGGCCCCACCAAAGAAAATAGATGGAGCCCAATGGTAATCATGTTGTGTATCCATCCTTCAGTCCATCTGTTCATCAACAGTTTGGTCTGTGTAAGATAACATTTACTGGAAATTGTTGGATTTTGACCAGATTTGATATGCAGCTTTAAATCTATAAAAAAACATTAGGTTCTCATTCTCTCATATCATTATTTGCAGAAATTCTATTACTTGTTCTCTTGAATTTGGTTTCCTTAGCTTAACTTTACCAAGGATAGCATAACTTCACTACGGATTTCAACCAGATTTGTCATGTGGCTTTATATTGATGAGGTCTTGAATGAGTTTGATTTCCATCATTCCATAATATCATTTTCAGAAGTTGTGCCCCTTTGTGCTTGTCCACTTGATGTTGGTTTCCTTAACATAAATTTACCAAGGAGAGTTGGATTTCTACGAGTTCACTTTCTTGCATGATTTACAGGAGTTATACCCCCTGACTGCCCATCTCTTTAAATTGGTTTCTTCAGCATGTCTTTTACAAGTTTCTTAGATTTCATCCAGATTTAGCTGGCACCTTTATACTAATCAGATCTTTAATGTGTTTTTTATGTTCATTGTTCCACAGTATCATTTATGCATCAGATTTCCAATTCTCCTAGCTTTTGGGGTCTTCAGCCTAATTTGAGTATGGATTTGTGCATTCCAGCCATATTTAGCATACACCTTTATATTGATGACACAAGGAATCTGATTTATAGCATTCCATGATATAATTTACAAGAGTTAGGACTCCAGTTTATCCAACCTCCTGACTTACTTCAACCAGGATTGTTGGATTTCAGCCAGATTTGGCATGCACCTTTAAAATGATAAGACCTTAAACTGATTTGGATTTGCAGCATTCTGTGTCATTGATTTAAAGGAAGTCTGGCAACTGAATGCCCATATTTTCCTAATTCTGGTTTCCCAAAGTAGTTTCTCTGTTTAAGGCCCAGCTGAACAAACTAGTAAATAGGGCCCTTGGCATTGCACCCATACTCTAGTCTTAATTGTAAATGATTTAAACAATTTTTTTAAAAAATGTTTTGAAAATGATGAGCTTTTGTTGCTTAGGCGATCATGAATGCCATCTGCAGCAAATTCATGGTCCACTTTTTGAGCATTGTTTTAATCCTTGATGCTGACATACTACAGGTTTGGCAGATTTCAAATGAAAAAAACATATATAATGCTTTTATCCGGATTTAGCCTGTTGAATGAATAATTAGTTTTACTTTTTTATTTATAAATGCAGATGTAGTCAATGACTGAATCATGTTTTAATAGAAGAAATGACTGATTAAATTAATTTGGATCATGCGACGAGTTTTATCATTTTTTATGCGTGTGGTGTTTCTGAAGTTCCACTGACCAGCTAACTTCACCAAAGACCAAGGAATTTTATCAAATAATTATTTATTATATGGTACTCTGTAAGTCAATGGATTTTTCATGATAAGTAATTTCTAGAGTATTATGATTTATATTTTTTCATCACAGTACTCCTTTTTTCAATAGACATCGATAACATTATGACCAAAGAACATCATCTTCCATAATGTTCCAAATTTTGGGTTTGAATCCCAAAATGGACTTCTTTTCTTAAAATTTATTTTTCCTGGCTAGGGCTTTCTTACATTGAATGATGAAAGTATGTTAATGTACATGTATTTCCTGTATGTAGGTATACAAAACACGAAAAACATAATGGTAAACATCTAACATTTCTGTAAGACATCTTCTGTTTCAATATGTTGTACTTTAGCTAGCCAAATTAGACAGCATCCAGCATAAAGGTCTTTCATACACATGTTGATTTCATCAGGAAATTAAGTATCTTTTAAGACCAATATTTAACTTTCAAGCACTATAATTCAATACTTCTAAACTTAGAATGTGTGACTATAGTGGGTTGAGTCCACAGATTTTCCAATTAAAACACTTAATTGTTTGAGAAGTCAGAAATATTTTTATTTTTACTAGACTAAGGTGAAGACAATGTAGCAGCCAACCAAGGCTGAGTTCAAACAAGTCAGACAGAAGCCTTATTGAATACAGAACTACTCATCATAGTTCCAGGAAGATACAGTGTCTTACTTTTTTTATTGTATCATTATTCTTTTTTTTAACATTGTTTATCAGTAAATGTAATTTTTTATGTAGGTTTATTTCTAAATTCAAAACATTTTTCAAGGACTTCCAAGCATTTTCAAGCATTTTTTCAGTACATTTTGGAACCAGTCTCAGAATCAAATACTTTTAAAAGTGACCACCAAAATACAAGCTTATTTCAAGATTGTGAAAAACTTGTCCTGGCATCAGGTGCTTTCAAATTGGTACAAATGATGTTTATCCATCAGATACATACATGCCAAGAATAGTTTTCAAATTGTGAAATAATTATGTCGTAGCATTGTACCAAAATCAAAGTTTGATTAGAAATATGTCCTCTGAACGGTGGAGAAGTTCAGTCTATCAGTTAAATTTGATCTTAAAAGATACTTGAATTTCCTGATGGATGTCAAAAATAATATAATATAATGTCAGATATAATTGTACTGAGATCTTGAAGGCATAAGCTTATATAACAAATTGGATCAAACTGATTTGAAATATGGCCTTTAGAGTATTCTGAGATCTTGATGATAAAAGCTTTCATAACAAGTCCATAGAACAGTGATGTCTCTCTAATATTTACAAGCTCAGCCAATCAGATACAAGACTAGCTAATTAATATTTGTAGATCTTGCTTATAACTGCCCTCAACTGAGATCTTGTTGATACAAGCTTACATACCAGATCTGATCAAAATCTGATTAGAAATATGGCATCTTGTGTGTTCATAAGCTCAGCCAAATCAGAGACAAGATCACCTCATTAATAGGTGTGGATGTTAATTACACTTGAACTCGTCTGTGACTTGGATGAAATAAGCTTACATTGCAGAGTTTATAAAAATCAGATCAGAAATTATTATTACACCTCTGTGGTCGTAAACTATGTAACAGAAAGAAGCTAAACCGACAAATTATAATAAAATTCAACAACTAATTTATTTCCCTGGAATGCAAAGTAAAAATTCAAAACACACAGATTGTGAATTAAATCCCATTTACACCTAAATGTCTTATCAAAAGTCCAAAAGTATAGAATGTTTAAAATCAATTCCAATAGTCTTGAATGTGCTGATACACCAAGTCTTGAATATGTTGATGTACCACATGATACAATCCAGAATGCCTTTGAATGAGTCCTCTATAACTCCAAAGTAGTGTTTTAGTCCAAAAAGTCAATATACACTGTAATTTCACATTATTCCTCTGAACTCAACTGAAAATACTTACAGATTGATCTTACAACAGAAATTAAGACTTTGTTTACAAAAACCTCTTACTATATTATATACAAATTGTCAACTGACCTATGATACAACAGAATGCTCTGGAATTTCCTAGATGTGGGTCATTGATAACAGAAAATTCCATCAAATAACAAGTTCTTTTCCAGAACATTTTAAGCTTGTAAACAAGGTTAGACCTTGAACTGAGTATTTAGAAACTATCTTAGAAACATGAAAAAAATCAGGCAGGCAAAACCCTCAACATGACAAAAGTCAGGTTCACAATATAAATTGAATATATATAACAATATGACCTTTAGATTGTTCACAAGCTCAGTCAGTCAGATGCAAGATCACATCATTAATATACACATGGATGTCACTCATAATTGAAGTTATTTGAGATCTTGATGATATGAGCTTACTTATCAAATCTAATCATAATCTGATCAGAAATTAGGCCTCAAACAAATATTGATGAACTGAAGGATGATGCACGGTGAACAAACAGCCATAACATGAGCTGACTTGGTCTTAGCATAGATGAGTTAACAACAGAAGAAAATTTAAATTTCTCAAAAATTGATCCAGAGAATTAGACCAACTTTGACAGAAAGCATCATGCATAAGGGGATTTCAAAGTTGTACAAATTATATCAATCCGCCATCAATATGGCAGCCATTACTAAAATTAGAGAAAGCTCATTTTTAAGTTAATTTTGTTTCTCCAAGAATACTTAACCAATCACATTAGTGTTAGGAATATAAGCCTGCTACCTCCTGAATCTAGTCCTACTGAAAAGATGAAAATTTGTCTTTTCTATCTATATCATACAGACAAGGGGCAATGACTCTTGCCCATTATATATGCCTTGCTTCCACCACGTGTTGCTAGTTATAAACTGAGTGAAATGCCAAGGAAGAATATTTGCATTGTGGGTGACTGGGAGAGTTTTTAAGCAATGTGATTAGGTAGTATTCTCAGAGAAACATAATGTATTTATAAATTTGTCTTCTTCTTTAATTACATTCCCCGATCCCATTAACATTAAGAGACTATGTAATACCTGGTAGAAGGAGGGAATGATAAACATCTTATCTTTATCTTGGGTATCCTTATGGGGAATAGAATGCCAACAATAACCTGCTCCCCTAACTTGAAAGCAACACAGCCTACAGTAACATGATCGGTGTCTTCTAAATCCAGTTAAGAGGATGATTATTTAATTCTTCTTAGCGAAAAATTTCACTGGTGAATCCAGCAAAGACAAGAGGTTGTGTTGACTTAAATTGGGACTGGTGGTCATCCAGACCCCCCAAAGTTAAATCCTTCAGATATTAATTCTAAAAGGTTGACTGCATGCCAGCCAACAGCATCTGTTATGTCTTGCATTGAAACATTACATTTGAAAATGAGGCTTGCAGAGATCACTCATATTCCGCCATGATGCCTGAATGTGTCAGATATCATGGAGTGGTAGTGTTTGGTAGTAATTGGGTCCAACATTTTCACCTAACAAAGCCAGAGAAAAAAGTCAATCAGTTGAGGGATTGAGGCTTTTAAAAGGACAATGTTATTGACTCAACTTACTATATTCAGAATGGAGAGCCTTCTTGGTCTCTTGATTCTCCTGAATCAAAGGTCTTAAAAAAAGTTTTCACGAGGCTTTTATGATAAGAGTCAGGTGTGGTGAAGATGGTTTGAGCAGGGGTAGAACATGTGTGACCATGGTTGTTTGAGAAGATTCAGCTTGATTGAGGAGATTGGCTTGATCGAGTAGACTGTTGGTCCAGGACTTGTTCCATCTGAGAGGGGATATCATAATCATCTTTGTATCTGTGCAACTTCTGTATTATATTCACTACCAAGACCATGGTGGGTAGGCAAAGGCCCACAACCCTTCCCAACTGACAGACAGTGCCTCCAGACAGGGGAGACAAAAATGGGCGGGTTGTGATTCAACCTTGTTGCATAAAGATCAATCATCTGAGACCACCAACAAATGCAAAATTAAGTGAAGGACTGATTGGTGAAGGGACCATTTGGTATGAATGACTTTATCATTTCTGGATAGAATGTTGGTCAGGACATTGAGTCTGCTTGATATGGAGTTGATTGCACAAACATAAAAATTGCTCTAAACCAGAACACACAGCTTGGGTGATTTGTTTCTGGCCAGTTTGAAGAGGTAGGTCACCACTACATAGTTGTCTGACATAATCAGGACTGTTTTACCCGAGAGTTAGTACTTCCAGAACTGAAAGGCATTGATGACAGCCTTCATTTCAAGAAGGTTGATTTGGAGAGGCAGTTCCACTTTCTCCACATGCAGCTGACTATATCGAAGCCTAGCAACAGGTGGGCTCCCGAATTGTACACACTGGCTTCTGTCCATACTATTACTTCTGACTGTGCATCTTCAGAGGAATTCCTGTTGTGATTAATGATTGTACCTCATTTGTGATTGAGACCTTTTGATCAAGTGGATTGGAAATTAGTGTCACTGAGCCAGCAAGGTCGTCTGTAAAGTCATAAAAGGATGGCCCAACAGGATCAGGTCTGCTGCTTCATTACATAATCTGAGGATTTAAAAGAACCCTCTTGCCAAAATGGACTTGAAGAGTTTAACATCTGTAGTATGTGAACATGTGGGAGTTGTACCAGATTGAGATTGGTGATAAACTCCAATCAAAACACGGGGTGAATGAACGTGAGACTTTTTCAAGTTCACAAAAAAAACCCTAGATGATTCATTTCTGCCGTTGAGAAGAATACAGATTACATTTCCTGAGGATGCTGTTGAAGTACACTGCTATCACTTTAGATAAAGTCTACCAGAACAGGGTGACAACATAGTAATTTTGATAAAAGCCCAGTAGATGATGTTTAGACCAAATGGAAGAACTTGAAACTGGAAAACCTTGTCCTGGTAAGAAATTTTTGATGATTGGACTTGTCATTGGACTTTTGTATAATGAAAAACCTTGAACAAAACCACAGAGATCGTGTCTTTTCCACAATATCTACTGCCCTTCTGTTGATGAGTTACCAGATTGCCTTTTGTAGAATTTTGTTCTTCTCCCAATCTGACGGTACATGCACTAGAAGAGGAGAAGAAGAGAGAGGAGGGGGCTGGATTAATGAAATCTGAAGGCCTCTGAAGTGATTTTCATCACCCATTTGGTTTCAGGAAATAGGTTGATTTTATTGGAAATGCAGGAGTCTGGCATCCACTGATAGGCTGCCAGTGGGTAATGGGTCAGCATTGTGAGTTAGGATGCTTAGAGGAGGAGAAACTGGGTTTCTTGTCACTCCTTGCAAAGCCCCCAAAAAGTTGTCTCCTGAATTGATTAGGTTGTTGCCTCCTGGCATTAGGCTGGGATTGGAAATAAACCTATGACATTAAAGATCGCTTTTCCTTTGCTCACCTCTTGTCCTTCCTATTTGGCAGAGGCAGATTTGTCTTAAAAGACTGTGCTGGGTGGACAGCAAATTGGAGGGGCCTTTTGTGAGCTGCCTGATGCAGAACTTAATTTGCCTCCAAAGAGTAATGGTGAGCCAAAAGGCTTCATCTATAATGGCAGGTTATGATGTAGGTTGAGCAATGTGGAATGCAAATATGTATAACATAATATCAGATCTAGATTTGCAGAGGCAATCAGTGCATTTGCAATGGATTGGTGAGCTGCCCTGTTAACGACCCAAGCAAATTGGACTGTTGCCTCCCAGGTATGCTCATTGCCTGATTTTTCTGCATGTCAGAAAATCGAGAATGAGATGATGTAGAACATGGAAGACATAACAACAACATTTTGAACGAGCTTCAGTGTGGCATGAAACACACTATCGTCCACTGTATAAATGGAAAAGTTGATATGACTGGTGGACAGCTGCTAAATTCTTATCCATAGCTGGGAGTTCAGTATAGAAGACATCAGAGTGTGTTTTGTATCAGCATGATGAGAATGTAGCTGGTACTTAGCTCTCAGAAAAGAAAGCCTTAGCATTACCCAAAGACAGTCATTAATCTCTGATCTTCACTGACTTAGGAAGCAGCCAGAAGGATGGAAATTCTTCATCATCATTGATATCTACTAAAGCCTTTATCTTATAGCCATGTGTGGTGGTAGGGGTTGGAGGGCATTCAAAAATGACAACACCTGGAGGCATATTTTGTCAATGGCGGCCTTAAAGCTGAAATCAGTCTACTCTGTGGTGGGATTTTGAGTAAGGCTGTTGTTCAGGAGTACCTTTACACTCACTGTGTAGTGTCCTGTTCTGGTTCTGCTTCCATATCTGGATAAACCATCCCAGGTGGCATAGAAGATGCAACACTGTCATGTCTACTGAAGCCATGGTAAGCTCCTTTTGGGTAAGCTATGAACATACACTGGACAGATGTGTCATACAGGTATGGATGACTGGTTTTCAGGGAGTATGGTTGGCATGGTTAACAGCTGTGTGGAAGGTGGCCTGGTCATTTTCCATGCCTTGAGCATGGCTGGACAGACGAATCCATCACTGAAATCTGCATAATATTTTTGTGTGGCCATATACCCAGCAAGAAAAACTTATGTATCTCTAAGATCCCCGTGGTTGTAGAGATGGAGCCATAGGTATGGCCAGATGGATGGATCTATCAATAAAATCCCTGAACTGGCTGGACAACTGGCATAGTGATACTATAGTATCGGATGATTAATCAAAGAGCCCATGTGCTCAGACTTACATGGTCGAGGTCAAGCTCAGACATGTAGGGGTTCTTATGTCAATTGGGCTGATGAAAATTGGGGGTACTCTCTACGAATGTGCCAGAATTACCTGTGGAAGAAAGATTGATACAAGGGCAAATTCTGCCTAGAATTTAAAA
The DNA here is from genome assembly GCA_016617855.1 of Megalonaias nervosa. NCBI lineage: Eukaryota > Metazoa > Mollusca > Bivalvia > Unionida > Unionidae > Megalonaias > Megalonaias nervosa. The sequence continues at coordinate 36,883 of JAECUM010017168.1, read as the reverse complement.
ATTGCAGCAATATCCCCCATCAGGCAAGGGACCAGTCTTCAGATTATACTTAATCTGTTTGTGTTATCTCTGCAAGATTTTCCCCCCTTTTCTTTACCTTTGGTTACTTACTGCAAGACAGCAGTCCACATGTTCTTTGACCAAATAGCACAAACAAATATAAGGTAAAGATGAAGTACATTTTTGTACATGCTAGACATAACTCTTGAATGTCTTCCCTGACTTTAAACTTCTTGCATTTATTGCACTTCTTTGACATGTTTCACTAAAGTGACACAAGAATATGAAAAATTGCATCAATTAGCAATGTATTGTGTCAGTAAGTCACTGAAATATCAAAGATAGCATGTTGTACCAAGTGGTATAATAAGACAAGGTTCAAAAGAGTGACAAATTCACAAACATATTGGACAAAAATTTTAAAAATAATGTGTACCACTTGTAGAGGAGTGATTAATACACAATATAAATCCCAATTTTTGGATGGATGGTTAAAATTTACATTGATACTGGTATGGATTGATGGGAAATTTTTCGTACAATTTTGACTGTACGACAGCAAACTAGCAACAGCTCAATTAAAGCATATTTATAAATAAATTATATAACAAACAAAATATGTCTAAATACTTATGACCAATATGGCTATGAAAGAATTATTGATTATCAATTTCTCCCTAAAACATTACTATCAATCCAGGAACTTGTGAGTGCCATGTACTTTTGTCATTTATATAACTCCAGGAGATTTATTTGGAATGATTTGTGGGAACAATTCCACAAAATTTAATATTTTTATCTGCATGTTTAATTTTTGCAGTTGTGAAATTGTCCTATTGTTGTAAACAAGTTTGCAACGTGAAATTTTTTTGATTTGTGACCATTTAACCAAACAGAAATTTCATGGACTAGTTTCACTGTCACAAAATGCATACTGAAATTTTTCCTGTATATGGTATTACCAACACAAAACAAAAAATGAAGCTGTCTGAAAACAGGAAAAGTGGCATGCAGCTACTTATTTAGACACCACATATTTCTTTAACTTGTGATGCTTTGCATATGCTAATAACCAATCTGATTATTGTAAAAGTAAGAGGGTCCGTGAAATTCGTATAAACCTCAAAGCAGTGCAGAATCATGAAAAATGGGTCACACTGACCTACTTTTGATATCACTATGTGGTACAGTCTGGATACATGACATTGTGACACAGCTACAAGCACTGAAAGCATACATGAACACAAAAGCATGAAAAGTTCTTGTGAGTTTTTCTGGTACGCTGGTTTAGAATTTCTCAGCACACGTGCAAATAAACTTTTCTTACTGTAGTGGCAGCACTATCCAAGCTATTGACTCAACAGTGTAAATTTGCTAATAGATAATGTTAACTGCCTGCTAATTCCATATACCAGGAATTTCTTGAGTGTCATCCATGTGATTTAATAAATAATGTACATGTGCAATTGGTTAAGATTTATTTTGAGTAACTGGAGGTGAAAAATTTTTCTTTAATAAAATTGAATACATGACACGAAACTATCTCTCTTTCTCTCTATCCTAATACATACATGCCTAATAATGGAATGTCTTGGGATACTATAATGCTAGGACACCTTTAATTATTTTCCAAACTATTTTTTTATGACTTGTAAAAGTTGGGGAATGAAATTTTGCTTTGATGATAGCGACCTTTAAAAATAAGTACATGTTTACTCAGCTACAGTAATTATGTTAGTATTATGTAGCAAAACGCCATCAAAGGATTAGTGTTGCAGAACATAGGAATACCGGCATTGCCTTCAAACAAAATTCCCTCTCACCCAAGTCATATTCAGGGCATAAACAATTAACTGGACCAGATTTCTGTTGGAAACAAAGACAAATCCACTAATTATAAGTCTATATGCAGAATTTAACATACATTATGATCATTCTTTAATGACAGTTATATATGCTGGTTATGTGCCAAATATATATATATATATATATATATATATATATATATATATATATATATATATATATTTATTAAGCATGAATCTTTTAATATAGACTACATCACTTTGTTGGATCACTTATACCGCAGAGAAATATAAATCTTAAGTGTCAAAAAGGTAAATAAAAGTGCAATGGATAGATGGCTAAAATGTGTTCTGGAAGGATGAAATCTAGTAAAAAATAATGAATAAAGCAAAATCTACTTTTAATATTTTAATGAATAAACAATAATACAAGTGATGCTAAACATGATGTGTACTGTGTTAAGTAATGTACACTTCAATACAATTCTCAAGGTAAAGTCTAAGTGGCCCATGAAATATGAAGTCTTTATTTACCTTTATTTCATATTCAGAAAATATGCACATACAAAATAAATTAAACAAAAACAACCCTAGTAGTTTATAATAGTTTATTGTTATGGTAACTGAACGAGAACTGGTCACAACTGCGATCTTGCCAATTTTGTCTAGACATTTTTTTAGTCTATAAGTGAAAATGAAAATGTTATATTTTTTATACCCAAATAATTCCTGGGACACTAAAAAAATTTATTATTTTTTCATATCTGAAGACTTACCATATTTAAGGTATATGCAATAAACATACAACAAATCACTGTACAAAGAAAGCACCTAGAGAGAATAGTCACAAAATAACATCCATCCATATAATTGACACTTGTCTATATATAAATGACAAATCCTATAGTCGGGTTCTGCTATGTCCATTCACTCTTGCTTCCAAACAAGTGTCCAAAATCTTCTACTGTTCATACTGTTTTCATTCTTTGTCCCACTAAATACATGCCTTGGTGTAAAACTCCTCAGGGCTGTTCCATTTAAACATACATGGTATCCAGGGAAGGCAGGGCTGTTCCATTTAAACATACATGGTATCCAGGGAAGGCAGGGCTGTTCCATTTAAACATACATGGTATCCAGGGAAGGCAGGGCTGTTCCATTTAAACATACATGGTATCCAGGGAAGGCAGTTTTTAAAAAATATATGCCAGGGTACTTTGATTTCACAGAGTTCATATTAAAATGGTAAGAAAATTTTATATTGCATCTATGGGTGAGTACCCCACTTTAAAAGTGCCTTCCCTGGGTCCCATGCATTTTTTAATGGAACAGCTCTAATGTAAACGTTAAGGTCAGTCAACCAAGATTTTAAACTTGGGACAATTCATGGATATAGATATGTAAACATAAGAACATATGGGTGAAGAAGGAATTTAATAACAATGGAATTTAGAAAGCTGGCAAGATCAACAATCAGTGGGCTTCAGTTCCATTAATTGTACACTCTGATACAGTGTAGAGTCATCTATGTATATGTTGTAGCTACATGCTTTTGTACAGAAATTATGTACATGAATGGACTTTAACTGTTGTGAAGACATAAACTTGACCTCTCTAGTTCTATAGCTCATCTCCCTTGCTCTGCACACAATATTTTTTAGTGAAAAAACTCGGGGAGTCAAATTACCCATGAAAAGCAAAACAACCCCAAACACCAAACAAATATTAGTAACTCTGCGAGTCAAAATACCTATGAAATGCAAAACAACCCCAAACAAATATTAATAACTTCACACATCATAAGAAATTGCTTCTTCTATGCACAAAAAAAACACAATTTTAGTTATTGCCTGTAATTAGTTATTACCATTTTTCAACATCTGTGAAATTCTGATCAGACTAAGCTCTATTTGGGTGTAGTTCAAACTGGTACTAGCAAATAAAAATATGAATTTCTTCTTGAATAATCATCTGAGCAATTACAAAATTTCTCTGCTTATATAACAAATAATACAATTATAGGTTACTGAATGTGTACAATCCACTACCTCAAGAGGACAAGTTCATTTGGCATGTGGCTGTAGAGCTTGCGAGTAGCTACACCGAAATGAGTCCACTCAAGGTGTCAGACAGTATATGTTCATTAAACTCTTTATTATATACCGTATTTACTTGTTTATAAGTCAAGCCAAACCACAAACAACAAAGATCCTGATCTGCCATATCATAATGCGATTGCGGATCAGCATCTATCCTGTTTACTACTCCTAACAAACCGCACAGACCATGATCTGTTGGCGCATAATGCACTGGCAGATTTGGGTCTGTGCAGTTTACAATTGGACTTGTCTTATAAGTGAGTACATATAGTACTCTGATTATCAATAGTTACAAATATCAAAAAGGAAAAATGACAATACTGAAATAAATATGATCTGTCTATTCTCTACTCCATCATTTGTTATGATGCACATGAGTATATCAGGTGAGCTGAATGACAAAACAATGTAAAAAGTTGGATGTCATATTATCATGATATACATAAAAATGATGTGCTTGATGATGATGTATTTCAAAATGTTTCAATTACCTCCTATGTTAAAACAATGTGATATATAATGATGAGTATATAATCCTGAGCTTTTCTATATTTTGTTTTATTTAATTTATTCCCTGAGTAAAACAATTAAAACAATCACCTGTATTGTCTAAAGCAAGTAGCTTTTAAAATCAGACTGTCTAATGTACAATAATGAATGTGAAACAGTAAATTGTACTGCATTTGTTGATGAGTATGGAATGATAATTAATACTGAACATCATATACAGTTTACCATATATATTCACTTAGAAGTCAGGTACAACTGCAAACAACACTGATCCTGATCCACAATCACACAAGTCTGAGTCTATGTTGTTTGTTCTACTAATTAATCCTAACAAACTGCACAGACCCAGATCCGCTGGTGCATTATGCAGTGGCAGATCAAGGTCTGTGCAGTATGCAATTGAATCGAACTTATAAGCATGTATATATGGCATGTTCACTTTTAAAAAATAACCAGAACTACTTCTTATTTATAATAAACTGATATAATATTAACCTTTCTGTTTCTTGCATTAATTTGTGCAATGAGATCACATTGTTTCAAGAATGATACAAGATATAAAGTCAAGGAATTTAATGTCATTATGATACATTTTATATGATCTCTATCTTACTGGCCATGGGTTACTATTTGACTAGCACCAATTGTAAAACACATACATCTCCTGCTATGTTATCTTACTCTTGGTTGTATATAACAAGTGCAATGCCGTTATAAATTAAAAAAGTACATAATTTAAAAAAATTAATTATTCTAGTCAGTGCACCATACAAATCCATTCATTTACAAGCAGACAGGTAGCAGTGAGTGTTCAAAAAAGGAGGGATAACACAATGTAACAAAATTGGTATGAATACATGTTATAAAAGAACTTTAGCTGCTGTGTTCTACATTTTAAAACTGATGAAATAACATAACATATTAACGTTCTAAAGACAAAAATTAGGAAATGAGAATTGAGATTATGTGAACACTCGATATGAGGTGTTTCTTTAAGACAGGGCCTGACAAAGGTAGTTTTGAGATTTTCCCTTCTTTTTTCTTCTTTCCAAACCCAGTATTGTCTGTCATTTTCGCTCATTTTATTATTGTTTTCAATTGTACCAATAATAACTGATGAAGAGAAAATATAGTTTTCAAATCTTTCTTATTTATATCAATTTATTTGTAATAAGAAAAACTGCTTTTGTGAAAAATTAAAGCAATAAAAAATTAATTTCCACTTTATATGGACTGATGCTGTCTGATTATTAAGAGGTTAACAAAATGAACCTCAATGCAATAAAACTTCTCAACAGAGTTACATCCCCTAACAAGCATATACCTCCCCACCTTGATGGTAGCTGCCTGAGAGAGGATATTAAACAAGAAAATTATAAACTACTTGTCACTAGATATCAAACCAGTGTTTTGGAATGTTTTAAGGAACCAAGTGTCTCGTCTGCATCTGTATGTTTGTTAGTACAGCCCCTGTATCTGAGTGTCATTAACCTTCAAACAAAACGAGAAAATTTTTGACCATAAAGCCCGAGTAGGCTAAAGAAGCAAGACAGGGACTCATCAGATATGACTTTTAGTAATATTATCCCCAAATTTCTGCTGTTCATAATATTTGACTTTAGAATAGTTTAACAGAAAACTTTTCTTTTGTTGACAACAACTGTAAACATGCCTTCTGCTTCAGTTTGACAGGAACTCATTGCACATCAGTATTTAAACTTTAAACCTACTGTAATAGTATACAAACATTTAATTTGAATTCAGCAACAAATGTAGAAGACATGCAACTTAAAAAGAAAAAACTAAACATTTTTTTTGGCAAGACAAACCTTTCACCTATAATGATAATGTCAAAGAACTCTGCTTAAACACACTGCTGCCACATGCAGAAAAGTGACTGTTATAATTCACAATGCTTACGCAGGTCAGACAGTACTATGGAAACCTACAGCATTGTTTATGAACTGAAAATCACAAAAGTTCAAGTTTCTTCAAAATTTCCATGACAACAAGGTCTCTCTGGAAGACTGATGACTGCTGCAGACCTACTGAACCTGAAACATTCCTCAGCATCATATGTTCCACCATTCCTGCATAGGTCACTTCCATATTTGGTCCACATAGGCACACATGACCATTACCATATTTGGTAAAAACTACTGCTGGTTCTTGTTTGACGTCATCTTGATTGGTTTGGTAAACAGATCCATCTTTGTCACAATAATAGCCAAACACCGATGTCTCATCTGGGTTGAGATTGAGGTTCTGAAGGGAATTTTTGGTAGCAGATAAAGACACAATGGTTTTTGGTCCATTCTGAGTATTGACAGTAATATCTGAAAAATGAAACTGACTCAGCTCATCGAACTGGTTACCTGAAAAGAAAGTAGAAAAAGGTTTTCATAATTACATAGCAATCTTCTTTTGTGATGAATAGTAAATTTGGTTATGTAAATTCTATGAAAACTATGACACAAATGTACAGATATAGCTGATGCTGGTAAAAAATTGTTCCAGGTCAAAATAATTATCTTTGCAAGTTAAACAGAATAGGACATTAACAATTTTTTTGCTTTTCTCCTAAGTTTAATCCCTTTTTGTAACATATGAAAGTGCAATCTATCATTGTTAGTCACACAAGATTCTCCTGTTTCCTCCATGTCAAAAATAACTGAACATGAACATCTGATCTGTTGAGGTTACACTGAACATTTGCTGTACAGCGAATATAAAAATAACTAGAGCTATCAGAAATGGCTGTGTCACAAAAGGGACCTGCTTACTACAGTGTGTGTGTGTGAACCGCTCCGGTGGCCTAGTGGTTAGAGCATCCGCCTCGGATGCGGGAGGTCGTGGGTTCGAACCCCAGCTGAGTCATACCAAAGACTAAAAAATGGTACTAACAGCTGCCTCACTTGGCGCTCAGCATTAAGAGGTTAGTGTTAGGACTGGTTGGCCTGGTGTCAGGATAATGTGACTGGGTGGGACATCATGCCACATGTCTGCGGCATGATGCCCCAGTGCTTGACATCACTATAAACTGCCACACTGCTGACATCGTAGCGATATGACTGAAAAATTGTTAAAGCTACGTTAAAAATCTAAATCACACACACACACATACTACAGTGTGCTTCGCAGGACCTTAAAAAAATATTGTGGAAGCAAAAGGGGCATATTCAACAAGCAAAGATATGAAGGGAATCAACAAGGGCTATAACTAGTGATGCAAAGCAGCTGAAATTTAATGTTCAATGATGGGTTCATCGTACCTGATAAACCACAGAATTCAATCAGTTGGAGGTATTTTTAAATGTAATTTTTCAGTCCTTAGTAATAGTTAAATCGCTTAAATCCTGGAAAGTTGAACAGTTTAACAGCACATATGTTGTCTGTCATGTTGTTACTGCTTTGGCTATGCTAAACAATAACATGGTATATTTAATCAAAGCTGTTATTCACACATTTCACTTTTCCTGGAAAATTTTGACCTCTAAAACTGACAACTAGATTTGTTTATAAGATTATTGAAAACTATAACTGAATGTTACTAGGCATGGCGATATGCATGTTTGTCTATGCAGGCAATAATGCAATGAGAAAGCTGGCACATTAAAACAAATTTATATGTTCAATGAATAGTTGTTGTTGTTATAGGGTTTAACACCATTTTTCAGCACAAGATAGGCTATACATGGCGGCCAGTATTAATGGTGGAGGAAGAACCCTGGAAAACCCCGGGAAAAACCACCGACCCACGAGAAGCTACTGGCAGGCTTTCTCACGTACCCATGTTAGCCGAGCCTGGACTCGAACTCACGCAGACAGAGGTGAGATGGCAGTGATCCGTAATGATCAGTGCTTTAGACCACTTGGCCACTCGGGGCCCCCTCAATGAATAGTTACCTATGTGGCTCTTTCCATTAGGTGGATACAGCACATGACAACCACTCCCTAGTCCCATGTATGAGCCACCTTGTTCCACATATTTCCTCACTTGGCTGACTAACACAGAATCTACAGGCAGGGTCAGCAACTCTCCTACCACCACCAGTGCTGCATTTTTTGGGACACCTACAAATAAAAAGTGTTTAAGTTAAGCATAGGACATTAGGGCTGGTTAAAATGTAGGCCAATTTGCTCAGATTTTGGAGATGTTGTGACTCACCAGACCTCCTCAAACAAGGGGCCCAAGTGACATCATTAAACTGGTTGATATCTATTAGCCATATGCACAAGTAGTTTGACAAATGTCTGGGTCAGCAGGATACCTTCTAATTGGAATTTATTCCATTACTATTCATAGCACATAAACTGAAAACAGCTGTTTTGCAATATTTCTATGTTTCTGCATCTTCATCCATATTTAATGGCATTTTTTTGGTATCATTAGTCCAATAATGTATGGCCTTTGCACCTGGATGCCTTCTGCCAAAGTTAGTCAAATTCTGTCAAGTTTTTCACATATAGTTCATCAAACATTTTTCTGGTTTAGTACTCAAGCCATACTTGATGGTCAGCTGGTATTATTTGTAAAGCTTTCATTCCCATTATGTCATTGTGCTTTGTCAAATATGGTCAAATTCTGTTTAGTGCTTTCTGAACAGAAGTCATTTTAATGTTTTTCTATTTTTAATAATGGTGGTCAAGTGCTCATTTTTGTAAAATGGCAAATTGGCATAATTTTTTTTAACCAATTTCATTCATGTGACAGTCCAAAATGGTAAAATCAAAAGATTTGATCATGAACTTTCATTTCAAATCTAGAGGATTTTCATCAACTCATTATTATTACCGGTATGTAAAAGTTTGCAATAATTAAACTTTTGGATACTCTGATATGGGATGTAGAGAAGTAGTGTAATATTTGTCCCAATTATATAATATATATTATTATTTTGTACGTTAATACCGCAAATTAAAATATATTGTTTTTGGTACCACAAGATGAAATATATCCAGTATTTATGCAGGTAAAGAAAAGTTTCTTTTCATTATATACCAAACTTGTTCCAGAATTGAAGCTTAGAAGATTAAAATCACTTTTCAAGCACAACACCCCACCCTACTTTTTTGAGTTCACCTCACTTTCATAGGCATACCATATACAAATCAGTGAATTAAGCGAGTGGTAGGATTATGATGACCTAATCATAGTAAATTACATTCTGTAAACTATTTCATCATATCTGACCACAAAGCAAGTCCAATTCAGCAATGCATCATTGTAAGTTTATCATTGTTGTCAAGGACATAAGGGGCAATAACTTCAGCAAGACATAAACGGCATCTGGTCAAATTTTTGTATCAAAGATTAATTTCCATGTCTGAAATGTAAGGCAGTTTCTATTTATTTGTTTTAGCTCACAAAGTATTGTTTCTTGTTTCTGCAGGTACAGCTTTTGTGGGCTTACACAATCAAGCATCACATATAAGGATATATTTTTCACATGTGAAAATATAGGAAATGAAGAAAAAAAAAGAATTATTTTGCCAATAAGTCACTATATTTCACACGTAAGAGTATATACACACACACACATGTATACATGTATCGTAGATATAAACATCTATCACATTACTACTAACAGGACAGTTAAGAGTACCAGCCGTCTGTCCACTTACCCAACTTAAACATTTGTTTTGAGACTGGAGCAGTAAATACAGATTCTATTCTTTTGGGTTGAGAAAATGTGTTTGTCAACACCTATAAGAAGCATGGTATAAACAGACAAGTGTTTCTCAAGGCCCATTTTTTAAAGGTCCACTGTAATAAAAAATATTGAAAGATATTCACACATGATACTGAAGGATATTGGTACAAGATCTAGAAAAAATGTCAAAGAAATGAAAACTTCTACAGAATTCAATACAAGGTATTTATATGCTTCATTCTGTGTTATGTATATTAAATTTACACTATTACAAAACTATGGTCTTAAAATAAGTAATAAAAAAGAGTGATAAGTGACAAGTTTTGTAAAATTCAACAAATAATTTATTTTCCTAGAATATAAAGTGAAAAATGTAAAAAGAACTTAAGGTATTGTGAAATAAATCCCAAATAATCCTAGAATTTTGAACACAAGTCCTAATGATTAAAGTTCTGAACAAACTTTAGTGCTATTCTAACATAAATCCAATGCTGGACGTGTTGATGTGCCTGTGGTGGCCCATGTTGTGGTGATGTGACAACAGTCTTTTGTTGAATCACAATAATACAATCCAAGAATATATCCTTATCTGAATTTCACTATAATTCCCAGTTAATGTCTCTTTCCAAGAATATAATTTAGATGATGAGCACTTTGTATTTCCAGTGAAAAAATAATTTAAATAAATACATTAATGGATTGTATCAGAGGTATATCAGGATATTCAAGAGTACTGGTACACCTGGACATTAAAGACTATTGGAATTCAATCAGAAAATTCTATATTTCTGGACTTGTGATAGGCCATTAATGATTATCTGGGATTTAATTCACAACACTGTAAGTGTCTCTTAAATTTTCACTTTGTAAGTTAGAGAAATAAATTAAAATTTGTTGATTTTGCTAAACTTGTTGTATTCACTTCTTTCTGTTACATAGTTTAAGACCTAGAGTCATAACATCTGAAAATAATCCAACCCTTCTGTATGAAGAATGAACACAGAACAGACAGTTGCCCCATGACCAATAAACAATGCAGAAACAAATATGCAAGTAGAGAATTCACCCAACCCCGCAGAGACTTCACACATGTTACAACTTGCCAATTATGAAATTGTATCCCTTTCTGCGCTCACACCGAGTGCTTGGTAATGGCTGAAATATCCTCATGTCTAATCTGCATCAGGTTCAAAGTGGATGACAAATTATAGATAATATATATGACTGTCATTATGAGATTAATCCGTCTTTGTTTTACATGTATATTAATTTTGTTTCTGTAAAAGAGTAATCTAATCACCTTTCCGATAAAGTCCTTCACCAAGCCGTTGTACATCATAAACAGATCTGTTGACAAGGGCATTGAGTGTATTCCAAAGCTCTTTTTCACTCCAGCTAACTGCATAAGTCCCACTGTAAACATACACAGTCTTTGACAGGTAAGGTCTCACTGAGATGGTATTGAAAAATCCTTCCCAAACCTCTGTATCTTCAGACCCTGCAGACATCAAATTACATTTATCAAGTGACAGAAACATCAGATTTCTGATTTTGCAAAGACTGGACACTGAGCTGGAACCACTGATGCATAAGTTACAAAAGTATGATACAAATTAATGATACGATCATACAGTAAGCTTGAAAAAGAAATGTGTAAAATAATATTTAAAAAATCTTAAAATATGCTATATGAATAATGGATATATTTTGAGTGCATGAGACAATATATAATTAGGTAATTATAGGAACAAAGAATTAAAAAAGAACGAGAATGAATGATATAAAACAGTGATATATTCAACTGATCATCAGATCGATGATAACAAAGTTGTTGTTGTTGTTGTTGGGTTTAATGCCATTTTTCAGCACAAGATAGGCTATACATGGCGGCCAGTATAATTGGTGGAGGAAGAACCCTGGAAAACCCCGGGAAGAACTACCGACCCACGAGAAGCTACTGGCAGGCTTTCTCACGTGCCCACATCAGCCAAGCCTGAGACTCAAACTCATGCAGACAGAGGTGAGATGGCAGTGATCCGTAACGGTGAGCACATTAGACCACTCAGCCACTCGGGGCCTCAACAAAGTTGTTAATTTTTTTGTAACAATGAATGCATGTAATAGGTGCATTCTAAGTGGTTTACATAATTAAGGCAGGATTTATCAGATGGTTTCAGCATTGTGAGTTCTATCTCATGTCCCATGCTATTTGAAGAAAAAAAATAAATAAAAAGAAATGGGTTTTCCAAAGCAAATTTTTGAGCATTTCAATGAGTCAGGGATTTTCCCTAAGTTGTCAAGTAAAGTACGATGTCTGTGTTTATGTAAAATAAAAACAGTGATATAAAGTTGCAAATTGAGTTATATGGGGCCATTATCTCAGCAAAGAAAGTACAGGTACAACTGTTTTTTTGTGACCCACTATTAATGTCTCAAAATCCTAAAACATGACATTGTTATCACCTTTATAAATTTTTTGAAAGCATACAACACTGAAGATGTTTGGTGATCAAACTGCTTTTACTTAAGTAATACTTGCTTGCATTGCTTTGCATTTCTGGGACGCCAAGTCCCCAGTTCCATCGTCTAATTAGTGATTGGAGATGCAAAATTGAAAGGAACACAATCCCAGACTGGTTCCTTAATCATAGCCAGCATATGGAAAACCTTCCTCTTTTGACTTGGACTGGTACTACTGGTCATTAGAACAGGAAGAGAGGAGGGAATCACTACAATACATGTAGTAGCAAGTGTTACATAATTAAAACTGCATTGCTGAATTGACCAGTTAGGAGAGAGGCTGATGGCCTCTAATAGAAAAACTGGAACAAGAAAATTGCAATTTCCCTTACAGTAGGAGTGTTACTACTGAAAGCTGGAAGGTGGCTTGGCTACATGATGTGCTGTCACAACTGGACTCCACAAGTAATTGCCTTTGATCTGGTATGCCAAAGATCAAAAGTTCAAGATAAACAAAAAGGCTTGATTGAGATCACCAAAAGGTGGCTTGCATAACATCAACCAGTGATTCATGTAGGACCACTCTAAGATAATGTGCTTTTTTATTGTCCTGATAGACAGATACCTCTCTGTGAGGGAATTGATAGCTCTTTTGAAAGTGAGGACTATCCACCTGGAAATGGTGGCCACTGAAATAAGAGGTCCCTTTCTGGGAGTAATCTACTGGGTTTGTCTAGAAAGAGGTCAATTAGATCAATGAACCTTGGGGCCACAGAATCTGGATGCATTGAGACATGGAGATCTTGATTTGATAGAGAACATGTGGAATTAGTTTGAAGCGAGGGAATGTAAAAGGTGAGGTACACACAATCTCACTTTAAACTGAAGTCATCCACTTCAGAGGCCCTCTGATATGGTACTAAAGAAACAAGATAATGGAGGTTGTTCAGTCTCATAGCAAACTAGTCTACTAGTGGCCTCCCCTACTGGTGCACATACCATTCCATGAGGGCCTTCTGGCCCCAATGATACCATTCCATGAGGACCATATGGCACCAATGATACCATTTCACAAGGACCATATGGCCCCAATTGATAGGCTGTTTGCCAGGAGTATGGTGGACAGGATATTCCTTTTGCCTGGAGTATGGTGGGCTCTAAGAGTAACCTTATATGAGATTGCACATTGGAGGATGATACAGACTTCCATGCAGAGAGATGAGGCATGTGTACCTCTGTGATGCTTGAGGTATGCTATCACTGATGTGTTGTCTGAGATACCATAATACAATGACATCTTATAGGGTTGATACAGTGTATGCAGAAAGGAGCAGGAATTTGGGCTGTGAACTGGACTTCGGCTGTAAACTGATCCTGATCTATCCACCAACTCAGGTGGTGACAAAAATCTGAGCCAATAGCAGGTCTTTTTGTGGTTTTCAGTTTGCTAGATTCACAAATTGTGCTGCAAATAGTATCCCCAGGATAACAACACAAAGTTTCACGGAGAGAAAGGTAAAGGTAAGTCGACAATGAGGTCTTGGCCAAAGGATCCACTATCAGGGACAGAATCTGAGCAGTCCTGTTTAGTGGAAAGTGAACCCTTCCTTGACAAGTATGGAAATTCATCCCCACATACACAGAAAGGATATCTGACTTAACTACGTTGAGGAACCATGAACAAATAATGGGAGAGCTCCTTCAGGAAAAAACCTCTGAGGATGCTGTGGAGGATGTAATAAAAAAAAACCTCAAGTGAGCTGCTAATGCCCCCCTCGCCCATCACCCATATAAAGACTCTGGGGACAGAGGCACATCATAAGGGAAATGAATAAAATTAAAATACCTCCTGTGACAAAGAAAGCTGGAAATGTGAAGATACTCATGCTGCAGATCTGTAGAGACTTCAGTCATTTGGTCTTGTGTTGTTACTGACCAAAGTGGCAGTCACCATTTAGAAGTGTTCTTTCTGAAGGGCTCTATTTTAGGTAGATAGATTGACGAGTCCAAACTTTCTATCTTTTATTAACACCAAAAAGATCCAGGAATAGAAACCCATTTGTCATTTGCCACCCTCTCAACTCATCAAACTGCATCTTTTTCTTTAGAGGAAGCAGTTTGGAATGCTGAAAAGAAACGGCATTCAGGGCTGGGGGCAAGGTTCACAGAAACAAAGCTGGTAACTGTCCTTCAAAGAGTGAAGGGTCCACACATCATCCCTGACACCTGACTAAGTCTCTGAAAAAGGGGATACACAAGCACCTACAGGGACACTTAAAAGGCAGACAATGCAGTAGAGTATATGACTCCCAAGGGCTGACTGCCCCCCTCTTAGGGAAGAAGGATGAGTTTTAAGACAACCTCCTTTGGTCTTTATGACCACCTCTTCATATAGCAAAGGAAACGCAGAAGGGAATTTGAACTGGGTATGCTTGTGCTATTAAAGCTGGCCCTGTTTAAAAACTTGGGAGGTGGGTCCATCTATTGCTCATGTTGGGCATGCTCCTTGGTTGGGCTCAGTGAGCCCAGAGTTGCAGCCAGGGACCAGTGTTGTTGATCCCACAAATCTTGTGATGCTGCAAAGGGGATAAGGCTTCCAAAGAATGTGCTGCAGTCCTCAATAGGTCTTTGCTGTGATCAAGCTAGGCCCTGGACATCTTCAAGACTGCATCTCTGCAGAGCTGAAGTTCTGCAGAGAGCACCATGGAAACTGAAGAGTATGTCATATTGTTTTAGCCACAGCTTACAGCAAGAATTAAAGAGCTTGTTGGAGACAATGTTTCCTCCTTCAAAAGTGTAGAGGCAGCTGAAAAGAGATCAGCATCACAGGCTACAATGACGAGGGTTTAAGCCTTTATCTCCAAGGCAGGCCTTAACTGACAACCACATTTAGGAAGTACCTGAGTCCCTGGAAAAAGTTGGTAGCTTACTGGGCAAAGAGTGAAAAAACTAACCTAACAACAAGAGGTGGAAACCAATGGCATAAGTATACATGAGGGGCCTGACAACTCTGTCTGCTGTCTGGAGGCATCTTGATTCTAGATATATGAAGCCGGAACTCTAATGGAAGGGAAGAGTGTGCCACAATTAGTTCTTCTGGGAAAAGGTATCACTGTCCTTAACTTGATCCTTTGTGGAGACAGGATTGTCACTCCTAGTCTCCATCTCTGGTGAAGGCAGTTTTTAAATTGGGAGTTGGCACTTGGTGACCAGTCAAAGACCAGTCAGATGAAGAGGATCTGACAGATGAAACTGCTGCATCAGAGTCCAACAGTTCTACTGCTGAATCAGAGTCCTCATTAGGAGTGAGAGCACTGTTCTTCCCTGTCTTTGGGAAGATTAGACTGGCTCCTATTTATCACCCACAATTTACCTCTCTTGAGGATGTGCTGATCATCCCTGATGGGAAAAATGTTGCTCACCTTCAGGCACTGGCACTCTTCTAATTTTGTAAAGGGTCAGGGATCTATCTCTAAAAGGCCCTGACATTAGAATGAGATTTCTCCTGGTTACTACGTTGCTGGGGATGCAGACTTCCTTAAAACCATAAGTGATTGACAACCTTCCTGGGAATGGAGGAGGTCATCCAGGAGTGAAGAGAAGGAAGAGGGACCTTTCTTCCTCCCAAGGTAAAAGTGGCAACTTTCTGTCAAGTCCTAAACCTCATCCATCCAGCAACAATAAAAAGCACATGCATCCATGTGTGTACATGTTGTACATGATTGGCAGGTGAGGTGAGGGTACCAAGAGGCCTACAAATACAATATAACCAGGAATCAAAAAAGGAGAGGTGATACTTACCCAACACAGGTACAATAAAAATTATCATAAGCTGTGCTTAGCTGGCAAGCCGGAATGAAAACAAAAACACAATTAATACAATAAGTGGGTAGAAAAAGACTTTAAAAAGGTTAATGATAGAAACAATGGTGAAATTCATTGAGTATCTTGTTGTACGTGCACTTGCACAATAGTCTAAGGGAAAAAGGAAGATGTTCCATATGATGGCTATCACTAAGAGATCAGACTGGGAATATGTTCTTTTATATGCTCTGAAAAAAGGAAATCAATGCAACAGCAACAGGTTATGTACTACTTGCTACTTAAACCTTGTGTACAGCTCTTTGTCACACATGGTATCAAGATGTAACTAAAAAATTAATGTTCAAGAAACTTTATCATTGATTTGGTGGATTCCTAGAAGCCATGGTGGTCTAGTGGTTAGTATCCAAGACTTGCAACTGGAAAAGTGTGGCACAGTGGTTAGCATGCTGGATTTGCAACTGAAAGAGTGAGATATAGTGGATAGCATGCTGGATTTGCAACTGAAAGAGTGTGGCAAAGCAGTTAGCATGCTGGATTTGCAACTGAAAGAGTGTGGCATAGTGGTTAGCATGCTGGACTTGCAATTGAAAGAGTGTGGCAAAGTGGTTAGCATGCTGGACTTGCAACTGAAAGAGTGAGACATAGTGGATAGCATGCTGGATTTGCAACTGAAAGAGTGGCAAAGCAGTTAGCATGCTGGACTTGCAACTGAAAGAGTGTGGCAAAGCAGTTAGCATGCTGAAATTGAAACTGAAAGAGTGTGGCAAAGCAGTTAGCATGCTGGAAGAGTGGCATAGTGGTTAGCATGTTGGACTTGCAACTGAAAGAGTGTAGCATAATGGTTAGCATGTTGGACTTGCAACTGAAAGAGTGTGGCATAATGGTTAGCATGTTGGACTTGCAACTGAAAGAGTGTGGTATAATGGTTAGCATGTTGGACTTGCAACTGAAAGAGTGTGGCATAATGGTTAGCATGTTGGACTTGCAACTGAAAGAGTGTGGCATAATGGTTAGCATGCTGGACTTGCAATTGAAAGAGTGTGGCACAGTGGTCAGCATGCTGGACTTGCAATTGAAAGAGTGTGGCAAAGTGGTTAGCATGCTGGACTTGCAACTGAAAGAGTGAGACATAGTGGATAGCATGCTGGATTTGCACTGAAAGAGTGTGGCAAAGCAGTTAGCATGCTGGAAGAGTGTGGCATAGTGGTTAGCATGTTGGACTTGCAAATGAAAGAGTGTGGCATAATGGTTAGCATGTTGGACTTGCAACTGAAAGAGTGGTATAATGGTTAGCACGTTGGACTTGCAACTGAAAGAGTGTGGCATAATGGTTAGCAAGTTGGACTTGCAACTGAAAGAGTGTGGGTCCTTATCCTACCATCAGATCAACCTGGGTTGGTTACCACAGTGTGTATTTATGTGCAAAACACTTTACTCCAATTGCCTTGACATTAATCAACCTACTTGTGTTGCAGATGTGTTTGAAACAGGATCAAAACTAAATTCTTACCTTGCAAAAGAATTCCCCATTTATCAGATACTCCCTTCACTTTGCAGATGGTGGTCTGTGTCTGGTTACTTCTGCTGACTTTGACAAGATCACCAGGGGCAAATGTTTGGTGCTGAGTGTATAGTTCCATCAATTCAGCACGACTTTTTGACAGGTACTCTTCTAAATGGTTGGAAATGCTTGCAAAAAGCTTCTCTCTACAAACTGAGGTACCATTAAGTTCAGACATGATATTTGTGGCAAATGGAGAAAGGGTGTTCTGGCGTCTAATGTCTCCATTTACATTCAAACCTATCCCAAGTATGTACAGGATCTTCTTCTTTGCACCCACTAAAATATACAACAAAATTAAATGCATTAAGTTTTATCAATAAAATGGATACAAGGTCTGTAGCTTATGATGTCTATTAGATGTGTGGGAAATTCATGAATACTCATATAATCATGCAAAAGAAAAGTACAAGTTCAGGAACGCTGATCAAATCAATCACAATGCAACTAAAGAATATAAATTTTTTTAAAAACTCTGACCTTTATTTAATTTATATCATCCGCCATATGACAAGTGGATAGCACAACAAAGCACTCTTTCATGGTTTACGTGGATGAATCCCCAAACACACCACAGTGTGAACTTCATGATAATTTTCCCTCCTCTCGGCAATATCCCTCACCCACCCTCATATCACATTGATAGAGTGTGTGTTATTCAAAACAGATATGGTAGCAACTTGTATATTCTATGTCCACTCTTTAAGTCATATGGAGATATACCCATTTCAGTGACTAATGATTTTATGTCTCGTGTAATAAACCTTCTATGCAAGTAGCACTGTGGGACTGAATGAGTTGGGTGGATTTAAAGGCTTATCCAAGTTGGGTGGTTTTTCTTGATTTGCTTCACTTCTAAGAACAAATTGTGCCAACATTTAACCTGTTAAGATCAAGTTCTTATATAAGTAATAAAATCTGCTGTGAAACTGATGTTGTTGTTGTTATTGTAGGTTTAACACCATTTTCAGCACAAGATAGGATATACATGGCAGCCATCTAACTGGTGGAGGAAGAACCCTGGAAAACCCCGGGAAGAACCACTGACCCATGAGAAGCTACTGACAGGCTTTCTCACATACCTACCTTAGCCAAGCCTGAGACTCAAACCCATGCAGACAGAGATGAGATGGCAGTGATCCTGAACGGAGAGCACTTTAGACCATTCGGCCACTCGGGGCCCCTGTGAAACTGATGTTAAACTAGAGCTATTAACAATGGGTGCATCTAAATGGACCCAATTCACTATACTTATCTCAACAGGGCACTTTGGTGAAAACCCCATGTTAAGATTAAATCAGGTCAGCATCACTGCCATAAGTAGGCATATACCATATACTGCATATACTTGCTTATAGGTCAAGTCAAACTGCAAACAACAAAGATCCAGATCTGCCATTGCATAATACACCTGCAGATCTGGGTCTATGTTGTTTGTTCTACTGATTACTCCTAACAAAATGCACAGACCCAGATCTGCAATCACACGCACAGACCCAGATGAGTATATACGGGACAGAAGTTTAATTTTCCATCATTATTGAAATGATTTCATACATTTCAAGGGTTCTTACTTGTGTACTCCAAAGAGTGATGGGTCCCCGAGTAGATGAGTGGTCAAAGGCAATCACCTTTACAGACCACTGACATCGCACCTGTCAGCACTGGCATGAGTTTTGGGCTCGGACAATGTATGTATGTGAGAAAGCTTGCCAGTAGCTTCCCATTGGTCAGTGGTTTTTCCTGGGTTCTTCCTCCACCAAATATACTGGCTGCCATGTACAGCCCATTATGTGCTAATAAATGGCATTAAACCCATAGCAA
The DNA here is from genome assembly GCA_016617855.1 of Megalonaias nervosa. Lineage (NCBI taxonomy): Eukaryota > Metazoa > Mollusca > Bivalvia > Unionida > Unionidae > Megalonaias > Megalonaias nervosa. Next base: position 17,145 of record JAECUM010017168.1, on the reverse strand, counting down.
TAACAACAACAACCAAAGAGTGATTGTTATTTGTCATGGGATGGAAATAGTGATATTTTCTAGATGAATTATTGATCATACAGGACTTTCACTGGCTTTGTGAAGGCTTGAACTGAAATCGGTGATGACTTAGAAATTTATGAAATTCGGGTGGTCCATTTCTTTTTAAAGACCAACCATAAACTATAGACCTGTCCAACACAGATATTTTGATTCAAAGAAAAAAAACTTTTCTCAAGGATATTTTTATTTCTATTCATATACTATTTGATATTCTTGGAATCTCCACATATAACCTTCTCTATATGGTAATTATTGTTCTCATTCTGCAACATAAACAAGACGATTCTTTTTATAAGGGTAGCTAAACAAGCTAACCAACCAGCCATTCTTGTATCTGAAAAGTTTTAATTTTCTAAGGAACTCAAAATCTGGAGTGGAGTACACAGAGATTAGACAGTAAATAAAAATAAGCACTTGATCATATATGTGTTATCCTGTATACTAAGCTAAAATTAATTGTCCTGTTAAAATTTCAAGTGCTCTGACACTGAAGATAAAAAAATTCATTTAATGTTTTACAATTTGAGCAACTAAAATAGTAAAAGGAATAGGTCAGTCAGTCTAAAAACAAATTTCATAAAAGACAGCTACTGTTCCACTGCAGTACTTGATAATAAAGAGCAAAGTACAGTCATTCCCACAATACTACACAAGCTGCCTTCAGAAATATATATATGAGACACTGGAAAATGAAAATGTTTATGGAGTGAAAAAATAGGACATTTAAAAACTTAGTCAGGACAAGTAATTTTTTCAATGCTACCTCTCCTGGAAATGTGGCTGTGAACAAATTTGAAGAGCCCTGCAGATGAGGTAATCTCTCAAGACAGGTTTCACTGTATTAAGACATCTAAAGTAAAGTTCATTCTGTTTTTAAAAGAACAAAACAAACCATTAATACAAGCAAATGAACAGGTGCCATTTATATACAATAAGAAAGACACAAATGTCATCTATCCCCATTAGACAAGTATTTTTACTTAAATGGAAATAACAAGGACATCTTTGGGGGTTCCAGTTCTTTATATAAAAACATCCTGTAAGTAAGGTTTTACTGTATTTAATATTTTTGTTTCAAGACCATGATTCTACACTAATGATATAATCAATATAAAGAAATCAAATAAAATCTTGTCCAGCAAAATATATATATATATATATATATATATATATATATATATATATGTACACACACACACATATATCAATAACCTTTCAAAGAGCAACTACCATATATACCAACCTTTCCTGAAATCTGAATGCATGGTATTGTAAACATATTATGACACTTAATCTTATATCATGCAACAAAAAAGAAGCAAAACCAACAAGCTTAGTGAGTGCAACAAATAATTTATTTCTCTAAGTTGCAAAGTGAAAATAAGAGACACTTACAGTATTGTGAATTAAATCACAATAATCCTAAATGTACTGTCACAAGTCCAAAAGAAATGAATGTTCCAAATGAAATTAAGTAGTCTTGAATGTCCTGATGTACTAAAATGATGCAATCCAGAATGTCTTTGAATGAGTTTTCAATAATCCTAAAGTAGTGTTAAAGGCCAAAAGTCAATGAGCACTTTGTAATTCTAATGAATCTGAAACAACTACAAACTTTGGTCATAGATTCCCAAAGACTGATATGAAACAAGAATGAAGAATTGTTTACCAAACCTCTCTCTCTCTCTCTCTCTCTCTCTCTCTCTCTCTCTCTCTCTCTATATATATATATATATATATATATATATATATATATATATATATATATATATATATATATAAATAAATAAATATATATATATATATATCAAAAGTTTTGATGGAAATTTCCACTAACTCTTTAACTAAATTTTAGTAAACATCTTGTTTACTACTTAAAATCATGACAAAAGACAGTTAGGCAACCCCACCCTCCTTCACAACCTTCAATCATAATCATGACAAAAGTCAGGAACATGTATTCAAAAACTCTACCCTCAGACACAGACGAAGGACAGGAACACAATACAAATTATACATACATAACAGACATATAGAAAAACATTGATTATCTGGTCCCATACAGGAACAGATTTCATCCAGATAAATGTTTATCTGGATCATCAAAAAAAGTAGAATTGTGAACTGTGTCAAAGGGTAGCAATCAATGTAAAATTCAGCCGACACTGATTTTATTTATACCTGTGCAAGTAAGTGATTAACTTTTATCACCTGTTTCATCAACAGGTTATTACACAGGACTACAGATTGTTATAACAACTTTATTCCTGCTCAATAAGCTTGGGACTTCTGTACAACAAAATACGTATTGTCATTGTGGCACTCGCTTACTGGGTGTAAGGATAAACTTTTGTTGTATCTTCCTCTCTCCTAAAATAATTTAGTTATTCATAACACCATTACAATAATAACAGTATGAGGCTATATTCAACTGTGTCTGTTCCTGATTTCTGTTACTTTGCTCTGTGTTGGCATCGAGATTGGGGAATTTGTTTTATTTACAGATTCATATAAATTCTAACAGGTAAAGAATTCGGGGACACAGCAGTAGTCCATAAGAGTGAATCAACTTGATAACTGGCATCATGATAATTTAGTTTACAGTAGCGACCGATTATACAGCCTAAATATCTTGAAAGAATACCACCTGAACTTTTACTGTCTGCCTGCATACCTTTTGATCTAATTATCTATTGTGAGGCCCTGGATGGCCAAGTGGTTTAAAGTGCTTGTATACCTTTTGATCTAATTATCCATTGTGAGGCCCTGGATGGCCAAGTGGTTTAAAGTGCTCACCTTTACAGATCTCTCACATCTCAACTGATCTCTCTCTCTGGGTTAGAGTCTTGGTTCTACCATGGTGGGTATGTGCGAAAGTTTGCCAGTAGTGTTCTATAGGCAGGTGGTTCTTCCTGGATTCTTCCTCTACCATAGATACTGCATGCTACGTACAGCTATCATTTGCTAAAAAATGTTGTTAAACCCCACAAACTCAAAACCTAATTATCTATCAACCTACATATCATCTACGGGTCCATCTATCCTTCATTCCTTTGTTCTATCTATCTATATTAACTTTTACCTGTTTTTAAAGACTACTTAACTATTAAACCACAACTGTCTGGTTCCCTGAGTGTCAATATGCACAAGTCTAACTGCATTTTAAAAAGTAATTAACACTATACTTTAATCAAGCACAACACATACCATAAACTTCTCCCTTATATTCAGCAAGTGTCCCTTGAAGTTTGTGACCTCTAACCCAGAGGTCATTTAACCACTTTACAGTGACACCTTGGACCCCTAGCTCTGTAACTGAAGCCAATGTGGCAAGGGATGCTGCAATGTCAATGTCATTCTCTACACTGTAGTCAGGGTATGTGATGCCCTGTAATTGATTGAAAAAGTTGAATTACATAACTTCAAATAACTTGAAAAACATGTCAACAAAATCAATAACCAAAATCAATATAAAAACAAGAAAATCAATATATAAACAAGCAACATATATTACAATCCCTGCAGTTTGAGCTTACATATGTTTCAATAGGCTTGTGATTACTGAGCAGATTTGTTTTTCATTTTTATGCTGATTACATGTAAAAGCATACATTCAACTGCATAAATTCCAAGAGCGAAAGGGAATCACAAAGTAACATAGTGATTCATGGCTTGAAACCTCAGCAGTCTGCTAGCCCAAGGCTAATAAATTTCCTGTTGGACTTGTACTTTTCGTATTTTCAGTAGTCTGTTGGCTAGTTAAGTTTCAGTTGTTGCCAGTCTGTTATTGAAGAGGGACTAGTGAAGAGTCAGCAGGACTAGTGAATTCTCAAGCTACTAGTCCTAGTGGTTACAAAGAAACTGGTCAAATTCAAGGCCTGTGTTTTTTTTGTCCTTTCGTGTGATTTCATGTTTTTAAGACCTAAATAGTAGAACCATATACCTGAATGTGTGTGTATATATATATATATATATATATATATATACACACACACACACAAACACTTTTAAGCCCAGAAACTGAATTTATCAATAGCTGGAATCTCAAGAAATGACATAGGTACTAAGTTCCTGGAGCAAGAAAATAACCTTGAACAAATTTTTTCCTTACATACTGCCATATATACTTGCTTATAAGTCAAATTCAACTGCAAACTGCACAGACCTAGGTCTGCTATCACATAATGTGCCAGCAGATCTCTCTCTGTGCAGTTTGACAGGAGTGATCATAAGAACAAACAGACTCAGATCCACAGGTGCATTATGCTGCAGCAAATCAGGATCTTTGTATTTTGCAGTTTGAGTTGACTTATAAGCAAGTACACACAGTGATTCATCTCTTCATACCTGCAACAGTATATGCCTACAAAGTGTGAACCTCAATAGTTTCCAAGCTGAAACAAAGCTAATCCCCCCGGTGGGAAACAATTCATTGAGAATGCCAATAATATTTATAAACTGCCTTTTCATTCACTGTAACTGAATTCACATGGCTCAGCTGGCCCAATGGCAAATAAATACTGACAGACAGCCCAAAGGACTACTGCATATCATTATTCATTGTACGACTGTTTCACAATGTAACATTTCACAAAGGAAAATAATCACTTTAATTAGAACACATTTCTGGAGTAAAACGTTTCTTTGATTTTACTTACCCAACATAATATATAAAGGAAACATCCACTACCTCTCTAAACAACCATGTCGAAAAACCACTACCTCTCAAATCCAGCTCTGTCCAAAATCCACTACCTCTCAAATCCAGCCCTGTCCAAAATACATTACCTCTCAAATCCAGCCCTGTCTAAATTCCACTACCTCTCCAATCCAGCCCTGTCCAAAATACATTACCTCTCAAATCCAGCCCATCCAAAATCCACTTCCTCTCAAATCCAGCCCTGTCCAATATCCACTATCTCTCAAATCCAGCCCTGTCCAAAATCCATTGCCTCTCAAATCCAGCCCTGTCCAAAATCCACTACCTCTCAAATCCAGTCCTGTCCAAAATCCACTACCTCTCAAATCCAACCCTGTCCAAAATCCACTACCTCTCAAATCCAGCCCTGTCCAAAATCCACTACCTCTCAAATCCAACCATGTCCAAAATCCACTTCTTCTCAAATCCAGTCCTGTGCAAAATCCACTACCTTTCAAATTCAGCCCTGTCCAAATTCCACTACCTCTCTCAAATCCAGCCCTGTCCAAAATCCACTACCTCTCAAATCCAGTCCTGTCCAAAATCCACTACCTCTCAAATCCAACCCTGTCAAGCTAAATAAAGATTTTAAGAATATCTATCAGCTTCTACTTATGTGCTAAAAATGTAATATGCTTGTCATGCTGGAAGACAGACAAGAATGTTGAAGAGATGGATTGATGACAAATCCCATGAATTGTCAGTTACTACCAGAGAGGATGTGTATGCTCTGAGTCTTCTATAGACGTAACTGCAGGGAGGGCTTGGGAGGGTGTGCAAATATTATAATTGGGTAAGTGTTGAAGAATATATTTTAATTCAAAAAATTAATTTCTTCTTTAAATATGTTTTCTAATCAAAAAGGCTGAGTGAGTTATATCTCCTTACCCCCAAGTTGGTCCTGTCTCTAGTCTTCTTACCTTGTGATGAAGTTTCAAGTCTCATAAAAGATATGGGGTAAGATTATCACATGGTCAATGCAGAGACATACTTTAGAAAACTTTCACTCCTGAAAATCCAGCAGAAGTAGAATATACGTACCAGGTGTACGGGGATGGAACATCGTTATACCTAGTATATGGTTGTGATGTTGTTGGGACTTGTGATAGACTGTGTGGTGCTGGTCTGTGATTCTGTCATATGTCCAGGACTGGATGTTGTAGAAGACTGGTTCAGTGAATCCAATGCTGGTTATACTGTGCATCTGCAGAACCAGGAATGAAACTGGTATAATCCTGCAGGAAGATATCTGCTCTCAGTCATGGGAGGCATTCCCATTTGTTGAAATAGGAGCTAATATAGTCTGAAACTTTGTTCACTGGCTCTGGTAAGCATAGTTTTAACCAGCACTGGGATAGAAGGGTGACCTGCAGGGGTCTGGTGAACCAGTTGCACAAGAAGAGAAAGTTTAATTACTGCAGTGAAAAGGAAAAGACCCATGAGGCAAAGACATTTCTGGGCTAAAATTGAACACTCCAAGTGGATATCAGATACCACTGAAGTGATCCTCAAGGGATGTTCTTCACAGTAGACAAGCTCAGAATAAAGAGGTTCTGAACCCCATATCCAGATACATGAAGTGTTGGGATGGAATCAGATGAGATTGTTCTTGCTGACAATGAATCCGAGACAAAGCATGTGCTTTTGGAGGATTTCATCCACACAGTTTGGTATCACAGATGTGGAGTTGGTTCTGAAGTGAGATATGACTGTCCATGATTCTCATGATGACCCACATGTAAGATCAAATGGCATTAAGGGCCAAATCTTGGGACATCTGTGTTGAACTCAGGCGTTCAAAACGGCTTAGATCTTAGAAATGTCTGTGGTAAGATTCCAGTGGGGCTGCTATGCCTACTGTAAAGCATCAAACAGACTGACATAACTACAGTCAAGCAACAAACAGGCTGCCATGCATGCTGTCAAGTATCAGACAGACTGCCATGCCTACTGTCAAGCAATAGCTAGACTGCCATGCATACTGTTAAGCATCAAACAGCATGACACAACTACTGTCAAGCAACAAACTGGCTGCCATGCATACTGTCAAGTATCAGACAGACTGCCATGCCTACTGTCAAGCAATAGCTAGACTGCCATGCATACTGTTAAGCATCAAACAGCATGACACAACTACTGTCAAACAACAAACAGACTGCCAAGCCTACTGTCAAGCATCAGACTGCCACGCATACTGTTAAGCATCAGACAGACTGCCATGCCTACTGTCCAGCATCAGACAGACTGCCATGCCTACTGTCAAGCACCAGACAGACTGCCATGCCTACTGTCAAGCATCAGACAGACTGCCATGCCTACAGTCAAGCATCAGACAGACTGCCATGCCTACTGTCAAGCACCAGACAGACTGCCATGCCTACTGTCAAGCATCAGACAGACTGCCATGCCTACTGTCAAGCATCAGACAGACTGCCATGCCTACTGTCAAGCACCAGACAGACTGCCATGCCTACTGTCAAGCATCAGACAGACTGCCATGCCTACAGTCAAGCATCAGACAGACTGCCATGCCTACTGTCAAGCATCAGACAGACTGCCATGCCTACTGTCAAGCATCAGACAGACTGCCATGCCTACAGTCAAGCATCAAACAGACTACCATGCCTACTGTCAAGTAACAGATAGATAGCCATGCCTACTGTCAAGCAATAGATAGACTGCCATGCATACTGCTAAGCATCAGACAGACTGCCATGCCTACTGTCAAGTAACAGATAGACTGCCATGCATACCGTTAAGCATCAGACAGACGGCCATGCCTACTATCAAGTGACAGATAGACTGCCATGCATACTGTTAAGCATCAGACAGACTGCCATGCCTACTATCAAGTAACAGACTGCCATGCATACTGTTAAGCATCAGACAGACTGCCATGCCTACTGTCAAGCATCAGACAAACTGCCATGCCTACTGTCAAGCACCAAACAAGATTGTCATGCCTACTGTCAAGCATCATCCAGACTGCCATGCCTACAGTCAAGCATCATCCAGACTGCCATGCATACTGTCAAGCACCAAACAGACTCTCCACCTGAAATTGTCAGCACTGCTATAAAAATAAATACTAACTAAAAGTAATGCCACAGAGAAGAAAATGAAAATAAAGATCAGTCAAATAAGCAAAGCACCTATCTATTGTTAAATTTAATAGCAAAAACAGCCATTCAAATAAGTTTCTTAGTGTCAATCAGCATTGATTATGTATTTAATAATTACATGTATTAATATCATTGAAAAGACAGTGCTATTATATTAGCTGTGGGTGCCATAGATAGCACAATCATCAAAAAGCGAAACAGAAGCGAACGGGATGAGGAAAAAAAAACCATAGTGGATGCAATTTTGTGAAAGTTACATCAAAAACCCAGTCAGAAGAAAAATTTCATCAGTCCAGGTCTTTAAAATTTGTAAAAGTCAGCCCCTGTGAACCATGAGGGATGTAATGAACAATTTAATCAGTCCAGGTGTTTCAGATTTTTTAAAGTCAGTCCAAGCAGACGATGTGGGATGTAATGAACATATACATTCATTAAAAGCTGAAAAAACTGTGACACAAAGAAACACTCTTGATTATATGTTCAACAAGGTGTCAGAGAAGGCTAATGAATACATTTCAAAATACCTATCATTAATGTACCTTTTCCATGCTGAATGCTAGTTCTAAACAGCCTATAGTATTGGCACCAGAAATTCAATATTACAGATAAAAATGCATATCACAAACATGCAGTAAAGGAGTTTGAGGTTTAATGCATTACAAAAATGATGAAAAGTTAAAATGTCAAAGGGGCCCCGAGTGGCTGAGTGGTCTAAAGTGCTCTCCGTTACAGAACATTTCACCTCTGTCTGCGTGGGTTCGAGTCTCGGATTTGACCAATGTGGGTATATGACAAAGCATGCCAGTAGCTTCTCGTGGGTTGGTGGTTTTTTCCGGGTTTTCCCGGATATCTTCCTCCACCATTAATACTGGCTGCCATATATAGCCTATCGTGTCCTGAAAAATAGCATTAAACCCCACAAAAACATAAAACGTCAAACTCCTGGGATGTACAAATCTCAACTTGCGTTTTTCAAGGCAAAAAATGATATCACAAAGTTGTTTATGGATTTATTTTATTATTTTTGTAGTTATGCAATGAAATGACAGAACAGGTACTGGAAACTATATGATTATACTAGTACACCCCCACCCCCATCTTCAGTCAAAAGTCAAATAAAAACTTTATTTATTGGTAGAAAGTGCATAAGAAGATAAATAAAATAAATGTCCATTTGTAAAATACATTCCTTTATTTTAATTTACCTTATTTTTTTAAATGCTGTGATATGCTGTTGTATTTTGGGGCAAGTACACATCTCCTTAGGGCAAGTTCAAATTTCCAGTCAGCTTGCCCAAGCTGACTTTATTCACACAAACACACAGACAGACAGACATATACACACTTGATATAACTTACCAAAAAGGTTAAATCTGTCATAAACGTTAGGTACCAGATACCATAAGGCCAGCAAAAAGGATGTTGCTGAACAGCTTATTGTATGACACGTTAGACAACCAAAGTGCAAAATATTAATATACAATAAGAGCAAGATTGTGTTTGTTTATTCTTTGGTTTTAACAGCACTTTTAAGACATTATTGGTCATGCAGAGGAAATGGGAGCTAACTACCTTTCCCAAAGTCAGCCTGAGGCAGCTGAACTGAGTGGGCATTGGTGGGTATTGAATCCAAGACTTTTGGATCATTAGTCCAATGCTCTGCCAACTGAGCTATTGTGATACGATTAAGTAAGACAACCCCTGGTGAGAAAACTCAGATTGCTCAAACAAGTGAAAAGGCACAAAGTGGAATGTATTTGCAAGACTGGTTATAAAGATGTGCTCACTGGGCAAGAATGAAAGTACATGCAGTAACTGTTGATTGATAGGATTTGACACCAATCGGAGAACACTCATCTAACTTCTGCAATGCCAAGCAGATGACTTGTTAGCACTGTTATTGTTGAAACAAACCAAAACAACATTGTAAATAACTTATTTTTTCAGCTTGGGAAGGCTAGATTTGTAATGTAGTGGATGGATTCCTAACATGATAATTGGGTAGTGTTTTTAAAGAAAGGAGGGAAACCTGAAGGCAGATGGTTTTTTATTCAGGTGCTCTCTATGGGCTACTGAATTTAAGCTGGGCTACCAGGTTCATTTTTTGGGGTAGCCATCTAGACGGCTATATGTCCATGTATTTGAATGGTGTACGTTATTTAGGAAACAAAACAATTTTTACACAAACCTGAAAGTACTTTATGCCCTCCTCTGAAATGGTGAGAATGAGAGAGATGGAGAGTTAGATCTATGAAAATAACCTGTATCTTATCCATGTACACGATGTAAGACATATATAAGTTGCCAAAACTCTTGGCTTCCCACTGTCTCCCTTTGGAACCTCTGCCATTGGTCTGGGTCTCTGCTATAAATACTGTACCATGAGGATAACCTATTAAAAAAAAAAACATCAATCACATGGTTACTGCTGCAAAAGGAAGGTACATCATAAACTCGTCATTTAATTAAGCTCCGATCTTCAGCATCCAGGATAAACAATTTGCATGGCCAGTATAATCTATTATTTGTCTTTATTGTTTAATTTTTAAAACAAAATATTTTCATTCAGATACTTCAAGTTCTGCAATTTGTGTTAATTACATAAAAGCAACCATCTACAGCTATTAACACTAAGGTAATTCCAAAAATCAACAATCTACATCAACTTTTGAGTGCATTTATTAAAAGAACAGACATAAATTAAAACGAATCTAATTTTTTACATTACTTTACAGGGGAAAGCATGTGCTGAGTTTGTGAGTATGCAATAGGAGATAAATTTAGGGGCAATAAGAATGGACCATTATATTATTTCATGTACAGAATGTAGATGGAAAAACAATATATATGCTGTAAGAATTAAATTGGGGATAGTTGCTTGTATCAAGTGAATAACATATTTCACTGAATGGGTGAATATCTCATTATTTATACCAGGGGCAAAAATAAAACATCTGTTATTCACTTGGAACAAGCAAATTTTCTTTTTATTTGATCCTCAAATGAGTCGGCTAACTAAAGTATGTAACAGCTTAAAGTAGCTGACTCTTACAGTAGTGTCAGCTCTTCACCGTTTATGTTCTGCATCATTTTATGTACATTCAAACAGAAAATATAAATAGTAACCTAACTCTCTCTTCCTCCTAATTATAGGTAAGAAAGTACACACTTGGTAATATAAATGGAAGAAAAGCATCTAAATTCATAGTGGGATTTGAACTTGGTTCTCTTGCATGACAGGTCGACAAACTATCACTGCAACAAGCAAATGACAACAAGGTTGATGAAATTCTTTGGTCAAAATGTTAACAATGTCTGCTGAAACAAGTGCTTCAAAGGAACTAAAATATCAGTTAATTATGAAATTTTTTTCTCTTGGAAAATCCACTTAATAATGTAATATAAATAAGCAATACATTATATAAAACTGCATCTATTACACGAATAACAATGACCACCCATTATTTTTTCAGATCCATTGTCAGAAAATTTGGAAGGCCACATTGATGAAAATGGCAATTTCATTCGAGATCAACTGTGCATCTCAGAACGATTATTACTACACATGTACCTTAAGTTTATCTTTTTTATTTAAAATTTGTTACAATGAAATATGATCTTCAACTATTTTGAAATGTCTTCTTGCACTGAAAACAATGTCTTCAGGCTGAATAATCATTTGCTAACCATTGCAAATTAGTTTACCAATTTTAAAGCTGATTGTTTAGTGGAAATCAAAGCCTTTGACAGAATATGTATCTCTTTTAAATGACCTGAACAGATCAAAGACTTGAGATGTGCTTACTAAGTACAGTTGATGATTGCAGACAATTTTAAAATTTCTAAGACAGAATGGGTCACACAAACTAATAAACAAAGACAAAGTCTAAAAAAAAGCTTCAGTACGAAAGACAGTGAAAATACTTGACATTAGATGGACATTCAGAAATCATGGCACTGAGGACACATGGAAAGAAATTCAGATAAAGAAAACAGAAATAAAAACAAAATGACAGTGATTAAAACAAAGACCAAGACCCCAAAAAGATTACACGTTATCAATTAAACACAAATTATTGGCGCCACTATTAGATTACAGTAATGTGTTATTTAATAGGCATATTTCAATTAACACATTTCTTGCCACACGATTATTTCTGTGATACAGAATATAAACATGTATAGTTGTAATCAGTTCTTATCACCCTGCAAACACAAGAACAACTTGTAAAATTTTTCACTTTATTACATTAATTTTAAAGTGTGCTTGCAATAATAAGCAAACATTAGGGAAAGTGATAACAAAAATAATCAAGTAACAGCCATTTTTTTCATTGATTTTCATAATTCTTCCATTTTTTTTTCAATACAAAACTTGGTCAGCTATGGAGAATAGAAAGCCAGGAATCCTGCTTAATGCAGTCAAACTAGAGAAGAAACTTCAAGACACATACAATGTTAGCCAAGCCAACATTAGTATCAGTCATTCTGTAACTCGTGTACCCGGTATATTCTGTTTATTGGAATATATCAATTAAATACATGCCACAAGTCAACTATGATTATGGTAATGTATTAATAAATTGGTATGTTACAATTAATGCATTTCTTATCATCTTTATATATATATTAGAGGCCGACCGAAACTAAATTTCTTGTTTCGGCCGAAACCGAAACCAGACCGAAAGTTATAAATTGACTTTCGGCCGAAACCGAAAGTTTAACTACACCTTCGGCCGAAACCGAAACCGAAAGATAAACCGAAGTTGCCGAACACAAAATTTATTAAATAGGACTGGGTCATGATGCAATGCTACACTAGTTAAAAACAAATCTAGAAGTAATCATTCAGAGCCTGCAATAAGAGAACTTCGCTAAATGTCATCTTTTATTGTTACTTAGTAATTATAACCAAACAAACGAATGTTGTAGTTCAGAAACAACAGTTTTTTCGCATTCTTGCCCAGCAGGTTTCTGCGCTGGTCTGCATACAACTGTCCTGCTGCACTAAACAGCTGTTCACTGGTCATGCTGGTCGGTGGCGCAGACAAGTATTTGTGAGCTACGGCTTCCAGAAGTGGGTACTGACTGCAATGCCAGTACATGTGTATGTCCGTGGTCATTCAAGGCAAATGCGGTTCCTTTAAATAATTGATCAACTGCTGTTCGTATGGCGGTACAGCGTCAGTTTACTGTCGACATTTTGTGATAGGTTCACATAAGCAGGTTGTCTGTCATGCGCAGCCCACAAATCAGCATCCTCTTGAGCATCTGATTCAGAAGTCTCATTGCTCTCAAGTTCTTGCTCTACGTTGTCAATTGTAGCTGCGGATGGCGCAGTCATACTGTTCATAGCAGATTCTTGGACTGAGTGTACAAAGTCCAGAACCATTTTCTTTACTGCCGCTGCCTCCTGCACATTGAAATATGTATCCTTGAAGCATGGGTCAAGCAGTGTTGCAGCAAGGTAAGGTGCAGAGGAACTGATATCAGAGAATCGATGGGTCATTGCATCACGCAGCGCCGCTTTCATTTGATTGAGGCCATGGTCTGCTGCTGTAGTGTTGAGCATGTTCTTCAAATTTGAGACAAGCGGTATCACAACAGAAATGTATGCATCATCAGCACAAATCTCCTGCGTTGCAGTGTAAAATGGTTTAAGAATTTTAACAACTCTTCCAGCCAGTTCCCACTCTGTGATTGAAAGACTGTTGATTCCTGCACGCTGTACAGATTAATCGCCTTGCACTGTTCGACCAGCCGCTCCAGCATAAGATATGTACTATTCCATCTAGTCTTAACGTCTTGCAGTAGGGAATATTCTGGGGATTTAACTGTTTGCTGGTGTTCCACAAGATGACGGCACGCCTGTTCACTATGCTTAAAGTGAGTAACAATCTTGCGAAGTTCCGAGTCTTCTTGATGACAGCTTCTACTGATGTCTGCGTGAACAAGGCATCATGCAGAACCAACTGCAGTGTGTGGAACATGCAGCCGATGTCAGTGACGCCTGCGACTCTCATTGCCATTTTCATGTTGGCAGCATTGTCGCGCACTCCAACGTGAATCTTCTCCGTGATCTCCCATTTCGTCATGGCTTCACCAACTTTCGATGCAAGATAATTTCCATTGTGATCTTCTTCCAGCACCATCGCACTCAAAATAACTTCAAGATGTACAGCATCATGAATGAAATGACCCGTGAAGCTTAGTAAGGAACATGATTTTGTTGGATAGCTCCATCCATCTGTAGTAAACGATAACCAGGTGGCCTCCTGCAACAGATTTTTCACATGTTTCACGACTTTGTCATATGTGGCAGACATCAGCGTTGTTCGGTAGTATTTTTCGCTTTTTACCTTATAGCAATGAGTGCTGAGTGGATCACCAATGTTCAGTCTTTTGAATGCCTCACCTTCAACAATTGAGTAGGGTAACATGTCGACAACGATCAAGTCCATGATGCACTTATCAATTCGCTGAACTGCAACGTGGTCATCAGGCCAGACCATTCTGCTCTCAACCACTGAAGTCAAGGTCGTCTGCAAAAAATTCAGTAGTGCATGTTTAGTCGCTTTCTCTTCCATCATCAACTTTTTCGAGGCACGCTCTGCTCCATCGTTCATGGACCTCTTGAGATATGTAGAATGGAGCTCCTTGTGGCAGCTGGTCAGATGACCTTTCAAGCCTGAAACTGTCTTAAGTCTTGGTTTATCGCTGCCAAGTGATAACAGTTTGTTGCATTCTTTGCACTGCGCCTTGCTTGCATCAGATTCAATTTTTGTGAAGTAATCCCACACTGCATTTTTCAACATTCTTTGCGGTGATTAACTAATCCGTTTACTATTAACTTCAATTTTCTATTTTGCACAGATTAATTCGCTATAGTTTAATTAACTGAAATTATCAATATTGTCAGACTTCGAAATCTCTGTATTCAACACGCGAGTAGACTGAAATGCAACACATAAGCCAAGGCAAGCAGGCGGGACGGGAACAGAGGCATTGTGCAAGTTGTTTTCTTCCCGCCAAAGAGAGTTCATCCAAGGACGGAGATACAAGCTGCAGGCTGTTGACTGGTTATTAGCCGACAATGGTTGCGGTTGTAACCTCGCTACCAAGCTGCAGTTGCTGGCGCGCGCTTGTGTTTATTTGTATCTTAGTGCCTAGAATTGCCTAGCGCCGACTGACCGGCCGACAAGCAGAGTAATAGACGCAGCACTAGCACTGCATTCTGAAAATTAAAATAGATCTTCAGCTGATGACTGAAAGTCAATATCAGTTTCGGCTGAAACCAAAAGCTAACTTTTTGGCTTCGGCCGAAACCGAAACGATGCTGAAAGAAGCCATTTACCAACTTTCGGCGCCGAAACCGAAACCAAATTTCGGTCGGCCTCTAACATATATATATATATATATATATATATATATATATACATATTTGCTAACTTTCAAGTTTCATGCTAATAATACTAATATCTAAAGTTTAAGATTATTTCTGTATTGCTGTATATACAAACATGCATATGCTAGCAATTGCCCCTTTATACTAATGAATGAATTTCTTATATACATTCATGATTTTTCTCATATGGACATATGCTGAGGTAGTACTTATCAGTTCAATTGATATAAGGAATTTTTTATAGCATTATTTGTGCAACATTTATCAACATTTATGTGTTAGATGATATTTTTAAAATTATGAAATATGTCGTTACAACTTTATGGTCTTAAAACTAATTAAAGGAGTGTGAAAACCAACAAGTTTTGTAAAATTCGACATTTATATTTCCCTAGAATAGAAAGCAAAAATTTAAGAAGAACTTACAATATTGTGACTTAAATCCCAAACAGTTAAAAAAATAATATCACCAGTCCTAAAGAATAAAGTTCTAATTAAATTCCAGTGGTGTTCAAAAAAAGCTTCAATTCTGAATGTAATGATGTGCCTGTGATGGCCTGTGATGTGGAGATGTCCCAAAAGTCTTTTGATGAATCATAATAATATAATCCATGATGCCCTTGTCTGGATTCACTATAATTCCATGTTAATGTTCCAGACCAAGAATATTACTGCTGAGCACTTTGTATTTCCAGCAAATCATAACTTGAATAAGTAATTCCACCCAATGAAATACTGAACACAAACAAGACAAATTATTCTGATTCTGATGTTATTGCAAGAATGAGTCATTTTTCAAGCAAACATTATCTAAATGCTAAGACACAAAAACAGAACCAGAATGAGGGTCAAAATCCCATTTCTATAAATTTCTAAGCTGTCAACAAGATAAAATCTGTTACAGTGTCTGTGTGTGTGATTTGGATTTTTAAAGTGGCTTCAAAAAGTTTTTCAGTCATATCACTACAATGTCTGCAGTGTGGCAGTTTATAATATGTCTAGCAGACATGCAGCATGATGTCCTACCCAGTCACATTATCCTGACACCAGGCTGACCAGTCCTAACACTAACCTCTTAATGCTGAGTGCCTAGCAAGGCAGTTATTACTACCATTTTTACAAGTCTTTGGTATGACTTGGCTGGGGTTCAAACCTCACAACCTCCCGTATCTGAGGTGGTCACTTTAAATACTAGGCCACCAGAGCAGTCCAAAATCTATAAAAAAAATTATAATAAGAAAAATGGTAAACATCAGGTAGACTAGGTTATTCCATGGGGGAATTCCAATGTCCTAAACTCTGATTAAGATAAATATGTTTACATTAATAATGATCTGAATATTTAGTCCACACTCACTGAGAAAATTTTAGCTACATATTTTGTTGTTTACCAAAATTAAAGGATCTAGTCACAATGAACTTGATTCTGGACAAGTAAAGTTGCAAATTACAATTATACATAACACATAATGATAAAAAAAACCTCTATTTCTATCTGACCCATTTGTGTTCTCTACATCTGACTTTGGGGGGAGGGGATGGCCTCAGTGGTATAATATTTAAAACACTAAGTCATTTTGGCAAATTACTGTTTATATCTAAAAATACTCATACTAAAGTTCTTTCCACACCTCCAAGTTCTGCACTACAGTTTAGCAACATGGTTTCTTGACATTTCTTGATACAGTTGCTCTAATAATGTCTATCTCTCCATCATTGTTCCAATCTCTATTGTCCTCTAATAAGTCCTTTTATGAAGTTTCTCTATTAAATTCCCAACTCATATCTTGTACCTCTTAACTCTATCTGTTCTCCATCCCCATCTCTGTGTATTCTCACATCCAGGTTTTCTCTCC
>JAECUM010017167.1:0-43826 GCA_016617855.1 Megalonaias nervosa | reverse complement strand
TTTTTTTTTTTTTTTTTTTGGATTTCCTTTCTGTGTACACATCTAGAATGAAATGTTCTATGAATATTACAGTTGTAGATATATTTCAGTCTTAATTAAGCCAATAAGATTTTCAGTGACCAACAGATTGGTTGGTTGGATAATCTGGCAGCAAAATCATTCTATCGCCTGATCAAATAATAAAAATACTTTGGTGAAAAATATAACTTTCATGTACTTCCTTGCGATAAGGCTATCTCCATCTCATTCCAGTAAAATGAAATAAAGGACTAATGTGTTGTTTGTCAACTTTTTACTTTGTCATTGTCACGGCGCATTTAAAGCGTGATTCAAATCCTAATAGATACGAGGCAATCGAATTGAAGACAAATGAAAACAATCTCAAGAGTGTTTAAACATTCAATATTCTCACAGCTGTTGCAGTTTTGATCCATGCTTTTCACCTTGAGTAACTCAGCGATCTTCATTATTAAGGCCTAAACACACAGAGAGAGAGAGAGAGAGAGAGAGAGAGAGAGAGAGAGAAAAGATCCTACCTCAGGATATAAAATTCTAGAAACACAGAGGCATGGAACAAGATAGATGAACAATGACTGTGTGTTTGTGCGTGTGCATCTCTGCAAAACATCTAGTCGATAGTGAATATAACCATGCCAAGTTTGTATAATTCAGGATAGTGATCATCGTTAGGCAAATTTGGTCATCACCCACCATATTAACCGATTAACGAAGCGATAAATGTTGATCTTACCACTGAATTGTCCTCGAGTTGTCATCGGTTCTGATGGTCTCATTCCGCTCAGAAAGAAAGTTGCTTTGACAGAAGGAACAAATATACTGAGTATGAAAACTAACGGATTCACCGATGTTAACTGCATGGCCAGTTGAAGACGTCAAATAAATATGCCAACATCAAGCAGTCAAGCAGGATGATTGTTTGTCTATCGGGTGAGAAAAACAGCAGTGTACTCCACGTAAGATCTGCCCGTATCCCTCCTCATAGATTTAAAATATCATATACATTCTAGATCGATATAAGTTTCACGTAGGGAAAGCACTGTATGACGTCACACTGGCAAATGAGCCGCTCTATCTTGCATCGATACTAACAAATCATATTGATGACAAAAGCTGAACTTTTAGACCTGCGAGAAAAATGATTGCACTGCACGAGAGAGCTGGCGGACTCGTGGTTTAAGTCACGTAAATATAGGCCGTAGTCAGCGCCAAATGAGGAAGAACTCGCAATCAAATAGGTATTTATAAACCGTGATTGTAAATTTTGACGTACTTAACGGGATCCTTTTAGTCTTATCTGTAAACTGTACTCGCCAATCGTTTTTTTCTTAATTTTTTTTATTTAGTGTACTTAAATTCTAAAGATCTCTCTCTCTCTCTCTCTCTCCGAATCTCTCCGAAGGATGTTACATACGCATAGAAGTACGAATGATCGGATGGAGAAACGGATGAAATTACAAAAGTGCCAGCACTAAAGTGTGGCGATGACGATCAATAGTTTTTGTTAGTGTAAGGTTCATCCAGCAATTAACAGGTTACAGCAGCATAACTACAACAGTTTGCTAATCGTATTCATAAACATAATACACAAAAACATGAAGCAAAAAGTGAATGGTGTAAAGTTAAAGATTCAACTAAGATATAGACCCTAGTCTGAAAAACAGGTTTTACTAGAAACTTTCTTGTTCTGGTTGTTTGTGACTATGAAATACATTGTACATGAAAACAAAGTTTGTTGTTCATATATTCACATTAAAAACTTTTTTTGCAGACTATATCTTAAGTTGAACCATAAAAATGAAAATTGTCACTATCCGCCTTTTGCTCTATCCCTGTCAGTAGAGGGCGCATTAGATAGAAAAGGCAACTGCCTAGGACAGTTAAATTTAGGGGATGGCAGACTTGGAAATATGAAAACCTAGCTTTGATTTAAAAAAATATTTAAAAAAAAAAAAAAAAAAAAAAAAACCAGAAAAAAGCTATTTCTCCATTATTTAAAGGCGTAAAGGTCTTAGAAAAGGCTATGGTTTTCAGGCCTTTTGGCGGAGGTGGGGAGGAGTGAAACAACTCTGACAGTGCCTAGTGGCAGCAAAATCATAAATCCGTCACTGATATATAGAAGTTTCGAAATGTTTTATCAATTTAGGATGGTGCCATTGTACAAATTAATCTTCGTCATTTAATGTTTCAAATTTGTCAAAATAATGAATTTTTATGTTAAATATGAAACGATTTTTATTTTCGTTTACACACATTTCTTGCGCAGATTGATACAGTGCACATTGTTGGGGTGGGAGTAGCACATCACACAGCAGTCGCATCCGACAGACTGCAGAGCGTAACTTTTTTTTATACCTATTATGATTTTGCTTACTTATTTTGTTTATGCCGCTAATTAAATAATTTGTATTTATTTATCCAGAGCGTTACCCTCCAGACATGTACTGTTTGTCGTATATTGCAACAGGTGACATTGAGTATCGAGCATATAAGCCCTAAAGTATTTCGTATGCTCGTGACGTAGAATGGTGAGGGTGTGAACAGTATAACGAAGAGATCATATCTATGATAGCCATAAAAGTGATAACATCTGAAATAATAAGGTATTTTCATAATAGTGTGAATTTCATTTTCTATCATTAAACGCTTTCCATTTGGCCAACAATAGGTTAAACTAGTCAACAGTACTGATATAGTGAGGATATTTGTTTCTCCCCCCCCCCCCCCTTGCTTGAGTGCTTCTATTGAAAATACCCTGTGGTCCAGTACTCTCAATTTTATACTGATTATGATAGAACAGTATGGTATAATACTCGAGTTTTATATTACTTGTCCTACACTTTGCTTACACGCTAACATAATAAAATATTGAAAGCAGAAAATTATATGCATCAAAGAACGCCGCTTCGCAACATGCCTGACTTGTGTACCAAGTTTGGTTGAAGTAATTTGATAGGTTTGAGAGTTGTTTTCCGGAAACTAAACTTTATATGGACAGACAGACAAACAAACATTCAAACAATTATATCCCGCAGATTACATACCCCAAGAAGATAGTCACTAACATCCACCGCCAAACAAAAGGTCCGCTAAGAGACAGATTGATTCGTCAAAGATTTTTTCGTATATAGGAAATACGTATATACAATGTACACAGGAAATATGTGTGAGTTTTGCTCCAGAAGTGTGAATGGTAAATGGATGGACAGACAAATGGATGAAAACATTAAAATACTGAATGTGAAAGATTGGAAATAGTAAAAGGAACAACTACACCTCAAGACGAATAGTTTGACAAGTTTCATAGAGATATTTCAAACGGTTTTTGGAATTTTTGCCCAGGTAACCAAAGTGTGGATAACATAATGATGTGTGGACAATCCGAAGGAAAAAAACAAAAACATTACAAATATTGAAATGTTCGAATTGGTGAAAAGCAAAAGGAACATTTGGTCCACTAGTCTAATAAGAGTGCTAAGTTTTAAGTGAGATATCTTGAACTGTTTTTAGAGTAGAACGGGCACAAACATGAAAATAATATTGAAAGTAAAGAACTGAATGGCAAAAGTTTCATATAGGCCACTGACGCAATGTGTATATGAAGTTTGATACAGATTCTTTGAACGGGTTGAGAGCTATGTTATGGACCTGAAAGCGTGTTTAATGAATGCATGAATGACGGACGAAATCAACATAGATCGAAACCGAAGAACGGAATATGAAAAGGCGTATCTGTACCACTGGTCCATATGTGTCCCAGAGCGGTTTGAAAGTGATGCTCGGGAAACGAAACTGTATAGAGAGACAGAAGGACATAGCGATAGATATACCCACCCAACCTCACACCACCACAACGTAAAAATCGATAAGGCAATCCATCGTTTTAGACTTTATTTCTTACTCCTAGTTCATTAAAGTGGAGTATATGTTATACTTACATTTTACCCTTAAAGGACATTTTAAAACAAATGGTTCATGTATGCCTGATATGCACACTCGGGTAACTAACATATATAACTTACATATATAACTTTATGAAAATGGCTTCAAACATGTATGAAAATGTGGAGTGGAAAGAAAAGTTTGTTACACTTAGCTGTCACATTGTCTATTAGGCCTAGAAAGAAAGAAAGTGTTTCCGGTTTCATGCCAAAAAAAAAAAAAAAAAAATACTTGATTCATCCGTCGGTGGGAACAAGATTTCTTTTTTTAACTGCATCTCCCTCTTCGTTATCTGGAACATCTTGCAAATTTTTAATATCATTTCTTATAATGTCTGGAAATATCATTTATACTGATAATGAATCATAAAAGCATGAGCAGGGAGGGAGAGGAGCTTTCATTTCAAACTCTGCAAATGCAGACCTATACAAATAAATTTTCATTAACATAACATCTGTAGCATATGATTTAACTAAAGTTAAACTCGTACTGACTTCAAGTGATCAGATACGTCCGCGCTTTCTAAAGTATCATCAAACCCTGTAAACAATATTTTGACCAACTCTAAAGTACACTCAAACTCAAGTTAATGGGGTTGGGGTCGAGATTGGGGGGTATGCTAGGAAAATTCAATTACTACCCACAATTAAAGAAATGGCAATTGAAGTAGAAGCAGGGTTGGGGAGGAGGAAGCACACTTCCCCATTATGAGAGAGTGCCAAAGAAAGGAGCTTCCCTTAACGACACTGCATACACAAAATTAAAACTTTAGGCACATTCAGAAGAAAAAAAATTCTTGAAGCAAACACCAAGAGTTAATATATCTGTCACAAAGTCAAGCATCCTTTCTGAACATGTTTTTTTTATGCTGTTATAAGATTTGTTCAAAACTGAAGCCGCACAGATAATAAAAATCGAGAGTATAACATGCAACTCCCAAAAAGATGAAAGATGAACGCACCCGGACTCCAACGCACCGAATGAAACCAGACATGTCGGGAAAAGTGAACTCTCGGGATTCCAACGCAGACGAACGAACATGTGATTAATACACGCAATAGAATGCAAATGTTGACAATTATACAACAGGACAATGGTCTCTCGAACAATCAAACCAACATCTCTTCCAACGATTTGGAACCTGTCATATATCAACTCTAATTACACAAATCAGGCAGGTCGCTAAGGCGGCCAAAAACAACCACAAGATTATGTCCACGGATTAGGATATTTTCAGTCACGTCCGCACTCAAACAATTTTCAATCTCTGTTCGACTACAAACCCTGACATTCAGTCATCTACTAGCACAGAACGAAGAAGCACGTATCAGAACTATAGTCAGAGATGGAAGGGTTAATTCCTGATAGAGCCTTGAGTACAATAATCGGCTTATGCCCACATGATGTAACAGGGTGGAACTTAAGTGCTCAAGCAAAGAGAATCACTTTGCTACCAATCTGGGAAGAAAATGCCAACAACACAAACTGGAGAAGTAGCAAATCAAAAAGACCGGAGCCGAGAGGGAGAACATCAGTACAACAGAGGGAGCCGACATCGCAAGTACAACCGCTGCTAGACGCCCCACAAGGGATCCCTCCAAGGACATCGTCTCCAACTCCGAGACCTATCACGACTCCCGCAAGTCAAATTATTGTAACTGGAGAGCAAACCCCATTGCCTCAAAACATAATTAGCAACCAGCCAGGGGTGCCACAAGGGGGGGGGGGGGGGTAAGGGGTAGGAACCTCGGAGACAGCAGAAGCAACAAAGAGACAGGAAATTAACAGAAGAATCCTCAAACAGTAGCAACAATAATAACACTATCATCATTAACAACAAGAGGAAAAGCAGTAGCTGCTACAACGACAAGACAACAGGAAAATCATGCAAAAGGTCCCACAACAGCGACAGCATCAGCAGGACCATCAGTATCAATAACAACTACCTCAACTATTTCAACAATAACAGCATACACAAGACAACAGACAAGTAATCCAAGGGATGCTACCAATTCCACCAGACAATCCACGTATACAATCCAGACAGAAATATCATCCTACGACCCGTCAAAGTGCCGAGCTGGTTAACTACATCTTTGACCAGTTTGAAGAGCGAGGAACGAGATATTTGACTTAAAGACCAGGATTCAGCCGCTCGCCTTATAGAAGATTTGAAAAAATTGCCTGAGCTGACCCAAAGATTGCAGTGCGAATGGAAACTGAACAAAGCTAATCATCAAAGTTTCTTGGAGGTAGCCTTTGAAGTTGAAACACTAGGGGAAAGTGTGACACCAGTAACCCTGGCGATACTAATGACTAATGAGCTGAGCAAGGTTCATAGTTTGGAGGCTAGAACTCTCTAGATGCGGAGAGAATGAAGGCATGGTGATGGAAGATCTCATCTTTCCCAATAAGACCAAAGAAAGGATCAGAACGATCACTTGGCGGATTTCCTGTTCCCGGGGTAGGCTTCACCTCAGCTCTTAGGGCTGTCCAAAATTGCCCATGTTAAAAGGGTATTCAGTTTGGCATTAATGTCCAACTCGATAAAACTATTTCAGATCAATTTGACCTTTAACCCACCGTTCCAGAAAACAACTTTATCGTTATCTGACAACGTTGAACAAACTACTATTGGTCACTTAGATCTATTATATGTAAGTCACTATTAGGACATGAAAAATACGCTCTGTACACTAAATTCAAAATTGTAACATGTAGGAAAATTTACAACTATATAGCGTGACTCTAGTTACAAAGGTGGCTAACATGACATTGGTAAAAGGGAATAGCCCCTAGTTGATAACTGGGCAGAATTTGACTTACAGTACATCCTAGACGTTTCAGGGACGTTCTGGCCGACGTTTGGAGCCTCCTGCCGAGCCATTTCCCTGCCTTCCATGCTCGGACATTCAAAGACGTGTGTGTGCCGATTCCCATTCGTCTAGTAACCAAATGCCCCGATGAACGATGTAACAGAGTGAATTTTAAAGAAAAAAGTTATTGCAATACATATACGAGTCAATCTTGTCGCGGTCAGTGTGACGCGTAACAATTAACCTTGACGTATGGACTAGGCCCGCGATAAATCGCTAGGCTGTGATGGTTTAACATTTCTGGCTGGGGACATGATCGACTTTTAATTAGAATCCGTTTAAATAACGGTCAGACAGATCTGTTAACTTGGGGTTAAGTATCTAGAAACGACAAAATAGAGACGATCCAGAGACAATTTGTGTCATTTGGAAATAACTGTCATAAAATGAGTTTTTCTAGAAATAGTTATTAATACTGGCTTGAATAGAGAGAATTGTTCTAACTTCGATGGGCGTGTTAAATTTTTGGTGGTTAGGTTAAGTTAATCCTGAAAAGGACTCTGTGTTTCCCAGACGAAATTCAATGTTTTAAGTAATTTCCCTCGCGAAATTTGTCATTCCAAGTTTTTCGGAGGAAGGGAAAGTTCTTGATTCCGGAGGAGTAGAAAGTGTTATACTGTTAAAAATTGACCAAGGGACGGGTGTCTTGAATTTGAGGGACACAGGACTTAAAAGGAAAGAGATTCTGCTTCATAGAAAGAGAGCGAGTCTCAGTAGGCACAATGCTTGTCTCGGTCGCATACAATATGTTCATCGATATAAGTTGTAATTATCTGTTTGAATTAGTTTTAAATTCATACTTAAATTTTCCTTGAGTACGGAAGTTAATTGTTGCATTCGTTTGTCTTGAATGTTATATGACTCAAGTATTTTCATGTCGCATAATATTTCCTTGATATGAAATTGTTCGAATTTACTCGTTTGTATGTAATAGGAATCATGTATCCCATGGATTTCATGAATTACGTATGATACGAATTGTGAGATGGGTCGAATTCATCAATCTTAAATGATCTTAATCATGAAGGCTAAGAATTGATTTTACTATGTCTGGAAATGTTATGTCAATGAAATGCTAGTTAGCAAGTAATGAAGTTAGGACAAAACGTAAAGTCCATTAATTCATTCGTGTAATTAAGTTGTGAATTCTTTTCAATCGAGAAACGGACGCACGTTGACCGACACTTAGCCTGTTTAGTGACTTATAGCCCACAGGTGCGTAGTACGGTTTATTGTTTTAGGTTATGTCATAGTCCATTTAAGAATGCAGCTGTCTACTATGGAAGATATTAATTTCAAGGTAATAGGGTTGTGAATCAGCGTCGGGTTGCGAACTGACCCATATTAGCCTTAGTTCTGTTGAATTACGATAAGAACCTAACAAGAGTGGGGATTATTGTTCGACCCCAGAAGATAAAAAGCCTGACAATTATTTAGGTTGCGTTTTTATGAATGCAGGGGAAAAGAGCTCCAAATGTGCACCACGCAGTGGAAGGGAAAGTAGACAAACATGTTACGGTTGATAAGCCGAAAGAGGCAGAAGAGATAGAAAGAAGACGAAAAGGAATACAGCGACTATGACCAGTCACCAACGTTGACTCAGAGGACCGGAAACAACCAAGTTATGCAGGCATGCTGAGAAAATGAGTTCGATTGTTCACTCGATTCTATGATGAAATTTGTTTCATCGATAAAGCAGAATGGCTGTCAGGTGCCCCTACGGCATGATTACTAACATCGGAGAAGGACGGACAATTAAAAGATTAAATAGCTCCGAGCCCCCATTCAGCAAGGCCGACGGTCTAGGTGTATCAAGTATAAAAAAATAATACGGTGAAAGGTATAACAATTTAATAAACTATATCATGGTATTCAACAATTACAGTACAATTTTTCAATTCAATTGCTTCCAATCAATACAAGACCTATTTAAATTGCCAGTTATTTTATCACGGGAAATTAAAGGTGAGAGTGTTCCCTTCCCGTGTCCCTTCTATGTTACTAATCTGTAACTTCCGCCTTGCATCCCGTTCGGTACATCCGGTACCCTTGTTTCCGTTCTCCGGCCCTGCGCCTTCGCACAGTTACCTATTCTCCTGGCCCTGCGCCTTCGCACAACTGCCTATTTTCCTGGCGCTGCGGCATCGCACAACTGTTTATTTCCACGTGCTCTCCACGTCTTCTCCTCACTCTAATTTTCGGGTGAGACAGATTCGGGCGAAGATATTCTACCTCAGATGCCTTTGTTCCAAATCTTGTCAGAAGTTCGAAGAACTCATTTTCCCGCTCTTTTTTACGAGTGCCCAATTTGCTCTCGGAGTACGTGATGTTTCTTTAGTCAAATCCAAAACTGTACTGACTCTTCCAAAATGAATGTGAAAGGATAATGTCTG
Organism: Megalonaias nervosa; assembly: GCA_016617855.1. Lineage (NCBI taxonomy): Eukaryota > Metazoa > Mollusca > Bivalvia > Unionida > Unionidae > Megalonaias > Megalonaias nervosa. The sequence continues at coordinate 34,597 of JAECUM010017167.1, read as the reverse complement.
GCTGCGTGAGAAACCCGCCCAAAAGTTTACTGTCTTAGTTCTGATTGGATACCGGTGGTCTCTTTGAAAACTGTCTGTGTAGTAGCACCGATATGTTATAATGTCGGGTTTTCCGGTCCCTAAGCCTAAGCCGTCCGGTGACATCAATGGCTGATTGCAAAACAGAGTTTTTCACCTCCGTGGCAACGTTCTCTTTGAATTAACCGCGAACTTGACTGTGACGCAATGGCTAAGTCACGGACAGGTAGTTTCTTTGTTTCAGAATCGGTCTAAAGTAGTAATATTATATAACACGTATTCACATTACCCAAAATACTCTGAATTACGAATTTTATCATAAGACATTCATAAACATGAGGCAGGAATGGTTAGCAAATTTTTTCACACAACGTGACAATGGCCAATTGCATTTCTTATACAATTGGTAATTATATTTCTATGAAAAACTGTATCATTCAACTGTCATGTTCAATTCTATTTTGTTTATGTAATTGATTAAATTGTTGTATTTTCATACCGTGACTCGTGTTGTTCTATTTTATATCTCTGATCAGATATTTGTTATTCCATCCATTATCTTCATATTTTATGTTATTATTTACTTCATCCAGGTGATAACACCATGGTCGATCATCTCCTAGATAACGATAACCAAACAAAAGCGCCACATAACAAGCGAACTCTCTCTAACAAGCACGAAACCAAGGTGTCGTCACGTGTGTGGTTTTATTCCTACCGGACGACTTACGCTGCAGTACAGTCTTAACTCTAGATGAGTGGTTGTTTGGATCAATATCGATCGGGGTTTAATGCCCTCGATACGACAAATTAAATAGCATACTTTGTATGTATAAATGCGTACGGGAGTGTGGCTGTTATTTCCTCCCGTGTGATAAATTAAATAGCCCACGGTGTGGGTAATAACCAGTCGTGCATGCCCGAATGGGCGAATACGACTTGAATTTCAAGATCAGTTAGTCACAAGCTCTGAACTATTATTCTGAATCATTCAACTCTTGATTATTCTATAACGCATGATAATTTTTTAATCAATGACGTTTGTGCCTGAGCAACTTTCAATCCTCTTTTGAAAGCAAGTTATGAATAAATGCTATACAATCTCATAATGAAAATAAGTAAATATTGAGAGAGAGAGAGAGAGAGAGAGAGAGAGAGAGAGAGAGAACAAATAAACATGCACGCACTAAACAATAACACAACCGGTTCAAAAACTTATTTATAATTTCATATATTATTTCGTATATTACAAATCTTTAGAACTCTTTTTTCCCAAAAAATAACATTCTGTCCAGAATGGATATGGATAGAAAAGAAAACTCACATAATTTGATCTAACTAAACCCGTCCTCTTAACACAAAAGAACAGCAAATCAAACATATATGCATCACCCAAGGGGATAAACTAAACTAACCTAGGGCAAAGGTCAAAACCCCTAAACTATTCAACTAATACATAAACGAAAAAAGCAAGGAAACCAGTCTTCCATAATATGCATGCCTGATGAGAAGGGAGTACAGACCCAAATTTAAAGAAATAAGGAAATGGTTTAGAAAAACTAATATGATAGAACAAAGAAATCCATCAACCTCATCAAAATCTTTTTTTTTTTCTTCAAATTTTTATCAATATATTATCTATTCATAACAACAACAACAACCCCTCCACAAAACAAAGGGAGGACAGTGAAAGGACAAACATCAATAAATACTCAAGACTAAGCTATTTGCTTAGAAAGAAAACAAAAACAACGAGGTGATATCTCAAGTCATAATAAGCAAGATCAGTTGGTATGGGGCTACGGGGCGCCAACATAAAGCTAACCATGGTTGCATGACCTAATTGTATCCCTTGGTGAAAAGACCTTGCCAGTATTACTCAACAACACGATTCTATAAAGATAGATACGCACTCTCTGTATAATTACTTACATAATTTGCGTCTGACAGAGCTTCCTGTAGATTTGAACCCACAACTATTAGCGAACAGCATGCAAAAGTTGCCTTTATTGAATCACACTTTCAAGTCTTTGTCAATTATAAGGTTAAAAATATCATGAGAAACAGTGAGCGTCTATCCCGTTACCAAGGAGCAAAAAGAAATGCAATCTGGTCACAGTTTTAAGAGAATATGGAATTCTTTTGCTTGTAGTTTCTTATGGATGGAAAATGCACAGGGCAGGCATCTGGAAAACTGGAGGGCATAGATATTTGGATTCCTGATGGTAATTAAAAGCAAGAAGTGCTTCGGGAGGAATTCATAACGTATTATTGTTTTGTGTTTGTTGTTGTTGCTGATTTTTTTTAAACACAAAATATACATCAAAAATAGTTTTTGATTAATCGCATTTAACATATGAAATGCCATCAAATAATCCACAGACTTGTAATAACATAAAAGAAAAAATTTCCAGATATTTTAGTAGGGCAATACCATTTTGGGGTATTTAGTGGTTTTGGTTGGTTTCTGTTTCGCAGTATGTCTAGCGCAGGATTCGTGTTAATCAAAGCAGCACATATACATGGTTCAGTTACGTAAAGTCCGCTTTAACTCATTTTGTGTAAAAGGCACAATACATAGAATTCAGTAAAGTGACAAAAACTTCAAAGATATGCTATCAGGGCAATGACTACAGATTTTACAGTCCAAGCATGATATGTATCCAATACTAGGTCTCCGACGTTTACAAAAAGTCAGCTTTGCTTTTGAATCACCTAGAACACATTACGATACCGAAGCTGTGAAGCCAGGTTAGAATTTATGATAATAAAGATCAACTCCAACCGAAGAAATTAACCATGATGTTCTGATAACTTGACCCTGCCCGATGGGTATACAGAAGATAGGAGTGATTAGATATGAAATGGAAAATGCTCCCCGATTTTACAGGCATTGGTCTTCAAGCTATCCGTCTAATGAGTTAGGTCTTACCACTGGAGTGAGAAACCAAAACCTCAACCAGTGTTGAATTCGCCACCGTTATCGGAATGAATGATATACATTGTCTTGCCTATGCTAAACCATGAGAGATAAAAGAAATCAGACTGAAGAAATAGTGAAATCTGACAAAGCACGAGAGAGCAAGTCTGAGAAACTGGACAAGCACTTCGAGATCAACGGATCACTTTTTAAGATGGATGAAGCATAAAAAAGTAATCAAAAATTATTTTTACATACTATTGTGTTATTGCAATAATACTCAAAGAATATTGCCCTAATATATCCACCAAATAAAGCAGCAAATAGTACACTCTGACCTATTAACATTTTAGCAAAACGTACTATGATATTACAATCTTATTATTGCATGACCAACCAAACTTTTGTTTCATTCATACATACATACATACATACATACATGCATGCATACATACATATGAAACAAAACCTTGCAAGCAAAAGTGCACAACTGGTGTCAAACAGCCGACTCGCATTCGCAATCATTTATCACTTCCTGTCATAAGGACACAGAGGTACATATGACGACAACGCTAATTAGACATGAACAAAACACAAAAAGATAATTCATGAGCAGAATCTACATGATGCTTTGCTGTGTATATTTATTAAAAAAAAAAACCAAACAATAAAAAGATAACTCTGTGTGTGTGTGTGTGTGTGTGTGTGTGTGTGTGAGGCATTCAAGCTCGCCTGTACACCACTGCCTCTCTGACACTCCTGTTAGGGGGCCCCGAGTGGCTGAGTGGTCTAAAGCGTTATCCGTTACGGATCACTGCCATCTCACCTCTGTCTGCGTGGGTTCGAGTCTCGGATTCGGCGAATGTGGATATGTGAGAAAGCTTGCCAGTAGCTTCTCGTGGGTCGGTGGTTCTTTCCGGGGATTTCCCGGTTTCTTCCTCCACCATTAATACTGGCCGCCATGTATAGCCTATCGTGTGCTGAAAAATGGCGTTAAGCCCTACAACAACAACAACAACAACAACAACACTCCTGTTAACCTACATACATAAAGTTTATTCCTATAGGTAAAGTAGGTCTCAATTTCCCTTGAGGAACACTTGCACTGATGAAAGAAAAACACTGATCAATAGGTACCCTACAAAGACCTGAACATTTTCCAGGAGGTCATTTTTATACACTAGGTTAATCTTTAATCAACAAAGAAATTAATGAAAAATTGTAGGCCACTGTGACCTACATGAAGTAGAATAATGCAAGAAACACCCATGTCCATACCATCCTTACAACTAGGATGTTGCTGGGAAGGCAAACATTTCCACAAGAGTTAGCTTTTAACAACAATGTTATTTGTTTGAAACTGTTGGTCATCGTGACCTATTTTCAGCATTAGTTCAGAATGATGCTGTAACAGACCAAATTTTTAGGTCGATATCTGGTTGTTATTGTTAATCTCTGTAGGCAACATTTAGCTAGACACATGTACGATTAACTAGACTTATGGGGAATGGCCGCGTTTAAAAAGCCATAATGTACGGATTGGTTCAGCCAAAGTCAGGAGTTATCGATATATAATTAAGGGCTTAGTTTATTTAAACGTAGCGGAACAGAGTTCAAATTCTGGTTTGTATGGAAACTGACAGCTGGGAAATTGACCAGAAAACAGTTGCTAGCCATTTGTTGTCAGACGTATTGCAGTGTTTCGATGCTAGTGAGGCGGGAATTTTATGTCATCCCGATTGGTTACGCTGTGGAAGGGGGCGTGGTTTCACACGAAAAACTATCAATTTAAATGTGCAGTAGTGGAATTTGCAACTCAGTCTGCACTTTTCTACAAGAGAAAAGAACATAAGAACAGAGGGCTCCGAGAAATTTAATGAGTAAATCTCTCGTAAAAAAGCATCCGAGGGGGAAAACGATTGTCTGGAGAATTGACAGACACCAAAAGCTTGAAACACAAGGCGAGATAGTTTCGAGAAGAGACACGTTTTACAACCCAAACAAGGGGCTGCCAGAGTAGAGGGCCAAAAAGGAAAAAAGGCGAGATACCAACAATTTTGGAAAAAGGAGAGTAGAGCGAAACAGACTTACCGGTGCGAAGGAGCCCAGCAGTACAGTCTGAGTGGACCTTTTGGACGGAACTGAACACCAGGTTATGAATCGATACAAGGCAGTGATATTCGATTTCTCACTCGGTTAAATGATGATTTGATTCTATCGTAAACAGAATCGGCTATTTTTATAATCTTATTTGCATTTTTGAAATTCCTTGATTAAGTTGATTCCAAAAGAAAGAAGTGTATCTTTCGAATTGTAACGTTTATATCATTTGTTTGTGAAACTTTATTGTTTTGAAATTTGATCAAATTTTTGTCTTTATTTGTAACGGGGCTCGTGTTATTCTGTTCTATATATCAGCTCAGATTATTTATTTATTCCACCCATCAGTTCATACTTTGTACTGGCCTTACTCGATACCGGGCAAATTACACCGTTGGCGATCACCTCTAGATACGAAAGCCAAAACTAGTAAACCCGCCACAAATAAGTTGAGGAGGGGAGTACCACAGATGCCAAGAAACACCCTAAATGAATTTAACATATGCATAAGTGACTACAGCTTGAGATTTCCAGGCAGGAAATCTTTACACTGGAGTTAACATGTTGAGAACAAAGTCAGTATGCTGAGAAAAGTAGGTGACTGCGATCAGCTTTTACCTGGGGTGGTTTAGAATGATACAAATGAACATCATGAATAACATATATGAACACAACATACCTAAAGCTTGGGATTTGCCGGGAAGACCACTTTTACACGAGGACGATCCTTCAATAAAAAAGCCTTCTGTGTCAAATAAAAGAAGATCAATGTGACCTGATTTTTCCTTTGGTCTTGTATAGCATTCGAAATAACTGCCTAAATTCTACGACGATACATCGCCTAAAGATGGCTGCAGTGACAGTAACAAAACTTCGAATATGTTAGCCTGACTGAAGAAGACGTAGACAACGCCACCCTGTTTGACAAGTTTTTCTGTAATTTACAATGACGCAAAGAACATCTTGACAAGTTCTGTGTACAGATCATTTCTTTTAGTTGGAGACCTGCCGGGAAGACGAATCGTTTCCGCTGGGGATTAACTATAAACAACATTAATTAGCACATGTCACTTCATTTCCTTGCGGTGGGTCTCAAATGATGCTGGGGGTATAGCACGGGGTCTCTTCTGTAATTCATATTGGCGAGCTAATAATGTGATGATTATTTTCAGGTCTAACATTATTTAGAAAAGTGGAAATATTTTTAATTTTGTTTAACATTAACACCAGATAAAAGGCATTTTGTAATAATTATTTTTTAATCTTTACATTTCCAGAACTTAAATTTTTAATCGGCATTAAATATCCAGAATTATGCTGACATGCGGTACCCCCCCTACACACACACACACACACACACACACACACACACACACACACACACACATACATGTTATTCCGATTCTACGTTAGCTAGCGTTCTTTTATATAACAAAAAAAAATCGTTCAAATTAGGTCATGAAATTATTCCACTTATTAGACATTAAATTCGCCCCCAAATTGACGGGTTAGAAATAGTAAAGATAAGTAAAATAATAACACACGTACCTGATAAATCTACAGCCAGTAGAACGGTCGCAAGGTCCATATTCAAGATGAAAAACATTAATCTCCTCATTTCATTTACACTGAACAATTATACCGCACTGCAGAATGTTCGTCAGTCTCTGATGAGGCTCCAGAAAAGCATTGACCCACTGAATAAAACAGAAAACTGATGATCAGAGAAGGAACGCGCGTTATCATCATTCACACGGGTTCTATTTCTTTTTAGAATTAATAATACATCTGGAACTAATTTGATTATATTCGTGCAATTCTATATAAATCTCTTTCATATAATCATGTATCCAAACAGACGGTGTTGGATCCAAGGATAGTGTTTTCCTCTGGTTGGTATATAAGTGTTAATTTATAATTATAATTTCGTGTGTGTATCTTGCAATTCTAAATAGAAATCCTGTGGGTTTGTGCATACAGATGAGTTAAGTTTTGCTTGCATAGCGAGTGCGTTCTCGTGCACCTCGAGACCTTACCTTCAGTTTTATTCCATCCTTTCGGGGGTGACGGTAGCGTGGTCGAGTTAGGTATAGCACTGGTGCATGATATCTAGGAGATAGGTATCGGTTCTCTTGCTGCTTGCAACGAATAATCAGTGTGTGTGTGTGTGTGTGTGTGTGTGTGTGTGAGAGAGAGAGAGAGAGAGAGAGAGAGAGAGAGAGAGAACGATAATAGTACCTGAGGACACTATTGTTGTCTTTCTAAAAGCTCTAAAATGTACAACAAAGTTGCTTAGCTAATGCCCAGACCCTTGACAATGGTGAAGCCGAGTATATACCTAAGACATACAGATGTGGAGGTGGGACAAAGACAATAATTAAATTCAATCAATTAATTCAGACAAACTTTCATTTCAAATTAGAAAATATATACGGTTCGGATTCCTGCTCCGGTGGCCAAGTGGTTCCTCCTCGGATGCGGGAGGTCGCGGGCTGGAACCCCGGCCGAATCATACCAAAGATGTATATAAATGGTGCGAACAGCCGCCTAGCTAGGCGCTCAGCATTAAAGTTTTTGTGTGCTTTTATGTGTGTGATCTGGATTTTTAACGTAGCTTTAACAACTTTTCAGTCATATCGCTAAGATGTCTGCAGTGTGGCAGTTTATTGTGATGTCTAACACTAACACTGGGGCATCATGCCGCAGACATGTAGCATCATGTCCTACCCAGTCACATTATCCTGACACCAGGCCGACCAGTCCTAACACTAAGCTCTTCATGCTGAGCGCCAAGCGAGGCAGCTGTTAGTACCATTTTTATAAGTCTTTGGTATGACTCGGCGGGTGTTCGAATCCGAGACCTCCCACATCCGAGGCGGACGCTCTAACCACTATGCCACCGGAGCGGTCACCATTAAGAGGTTAGTGTTAAGACTGGTCGGCCTGGTGTCAGGATAATGTGACTTTGTGGAACATCATGCTACTTGTCTGCGGCATGATGCCCCTGTGATAGACATCACTATAAACTGCCACACTGCAGACATCGTAGCGATATGGCTGAAAATGTTTTAAATGCTACGTTAAAACTAATATTCACACACACACACACACACACACACACACACCATTATTACAATCTATTCTGTATCAATCCTGATGGTATGCTCATGTGACATTTGCTGATATTCACTGTTGACTTGACGATGGGGAATCACAGTCGCGGTTCCCTGGCATTATCCAATCATCCCATCTATGAAACACAAACCCTAAATCGATTCAGAAAATCAATACCACCACCACGATTTTTGTTGTTCCTTCTTTTTGGGGTGGGGGTGGAGTACAATTTTAATGTCCTCCGTCAGTCGATGACACTGAAACCCACCCCACCCCACCCCGGGTCGGGTCAGATCAGTTTCAGTCTATCAATTTTTCTCCGGACTGGACAGGATTGCGCGTCCTCCCACCCTCACTTCAATTTGCTACTCCACTATATATTTTTAATGCACGAAAGCACAATAACATCTCTCCTACACCCTGCCTCTGTTCTGGACCGCTCCGGTGGCCTAGTGGTTAGAGCGTCCGCCTCGGATGCGGGAGGTCGTGCGTTCGAACCCCGGCCGAGTCATACCAAAGACTTATAAAAATTGTACAAACAGCTGCCTCGCTTGGCGTTCAGCGTTAAGAGGTTTGTGTTATGACTGATCGGCCTGGTGTCAGGATAATGTGACTGGGTGGGACATCATGCTACATGTTTGCGGCATGATGCCCCAGTGCTAGACATCACTATAAACTACCACACTGCAGACATCTGACATGACTGCAAAATTGTTAAAGCTACGTTAAAAATCCAAATCACACACACACACGCACACACACACAAACACACAGAGGCGAGCCTCTGTTCTGTTACGTGGAATGAGCCTTGTATGAGACAGATCCATAATAAACACAGTGACCTATACAGGGTTCTTCTCATTGAAATAAATTATACAAATCCGCATTATCAATTTAATTAGTATAGTAGTATGTCTAACATATTTATGTGTGCATGCATGCATGCACAAACAGACGGATATACAGACAGATAAATAGATACACGCAACGCAATATGTAACCATCTCTTTAAACTTATCATGAATCTGCTATTAGATTCAGACAGCCAGAGGGTATGTTGGATTTCAAGAATTAATTCTAAGAATCAAAAAGTCATACTAACCTGACAGCTCTGCAATACGCTATTCAATCAAATGGCCTACATCTACCTCTCGACAACGGTTTTGTTTTATATTCTGCTTCCTGTGTCGAATTGTGGAACTGCGATCACCTAATTATCTTTATTCCTCCAATCAGCTGTTATATACATGTATTTACTTGTCTCTTGCGTAGTAACTGGGATTCATCGCCCACCAAAACCTTAATCTAGCACATGTCCAGCGGCATAATCGTGCAAGCTTGATCAAGAATGGGATAAACTATGATTCGCTTGACGCTCAGTCACTCCTTAGTACATAGATACACCACTATTCAGTGACTGATGACTGATATTATTTTGTTTTAAAAAAAAACATTGAAACAACTCTCTCTCTCTCTCTCTCTCTCTTAGATCTAAAACTGATCTCTCTCTCTCTCTCTCTCTCTCTCTCTCTCTCTCTTAGATCTAAAACTGAGACAGGAATGCTAAGAGTGAATGTGTGGAAGCTGGATTCTTGACGTAACTTTAACAGTGTTTCAGTCACATCAACATTGTTATGCTGAGCGCCTAGCGAGGCAGCTGTTAGTACCATTTTTTATAAGTCTTTGCTATGACTCGGGTTTCAATGTAAGTTTATTATTAGATGTTTTTTTATTAAAAAGGTAATATATGTTCATCTTAAATCAATAAGGAACCCTGCATCTCAAATGAAACAACCCAGCGTGTAATCAGTATGTATCCTTTACTAGTACAGACGTTTGTGTTGTAGGGCATACCGTGTGTGCGATGAATGTTGTTGTTGTTGTTGGTGGTGGTGGTTTAACGCTATTTTCAGCACACGATAGGTTAGGTCAGTATAACTGGTGAAGGAAGAACTAGAGAAAACCCCAGTTAGAACGGCTGAACCACGGGAAGCTACTGGCAAGCTTTTTCACATATCCACATTGACCGGGCGGTGATGAATGACTTAACGGTAATTAGGGCTTGGTTCTTTGGCAAGATTTCTAACTTTCTGTCTCGTCATATTAGAGTAATAATTGCTGTAAGAACTGCAATCTAACATCTGGCATGCGAGATTAATTTAGGAAGGAAGATACAAAGGATTGTTTACTTAATAGATACGAAAATAGCAATCTACCAACGCAGCCACATTTAGAATCTTCTCTGCCTAAATACTAATAGAGTCTAAGCAGATAACCCGGAATACTACTACTACTACTACTACTAATAATAATAATAATAATAATTTCAAAAATTAGATACTATCATAATGAATCTTTAATCTTTATTTGCTGTGAAAGAAGACGAAGTATGAGAAAATGGAATGATTTACACAAACAGGGCTAAATGGCCATCTGCTATTCAAAATGCAATAACAGCACACTAATCAAACGTTAACATAAAAAAGCGTTAGAAGTAGAATAAAAATATATTCCGTGAAACGTAATTATTTGAACAAAAATAATGCAAAGATGGAATTTCGTCGCATACGAAATGGTAAATTCGAATTAAAAATTAAATATTTTTCATAATGAAATATGTTGCAACTGCCGTGACGTGCAAAACGTCGTATATGCTAAATCATCTGAATAATACTGAATCTTGAAAGATATTGGTCCTTAACATCGTTGGGTTCCATTAACACCAGATAATATCGATCTTTCATCACGGTATGAGCCATGTAATTTCTCCCTCGAGCTGAGATACCCTGTCATTTTCCACCTGTGTACAAATTAATCCGATTTTGATCGGCAACATCGGTGGGTCAACCGATTTCAGTCTAAAGCTGGCACACACGATTAATGACGTCACCGTTCTAAATATAAGAAGCTAGCACCACGCAATGACCGATTATCTGAGCCCAATTTCACACTTCAGCATACATTCCATCGACCTAGCTGATCACTAATATGCACCCAAATCTTATTTGTATCTAATGCACTCTTTTTCTTCTCATATCCGATTTAAAAAAGGATGCATGTCTCTCTTCATTCCCTTTCGAATCTGTGTGCCACGCGCGAATGTTGTTGTAATTAGATCAGTTACTAACGAAATTTGTAGAATGCATCACATTACAACTTTTGGAGCACTCTGGAAAAAGATCGGAATTGTGAGCGACTTCGTTGAATGAATCAAGGGTGGTATCTCTTAATTCTAAACTGAATATTTGAACTTCGTTTAAACCTAACATCTAGATCATTTCAAAGAACGGTTTATATCACATAGCTTTTTTTTAATAAATCATTTCCTTCCTTCCAAACTTTAGTTAGTTTGGAAGAACTACGCAATTTATGATTAACGGCGGCATTGGGCTTAAATATGCAAGAAAACGGCTTATAATAAAATTGAATGATTTACAAGAAAAAGGCTGACTCGTCATTGGATATTCAACACGAAAAAGTAGCATGATTATCAAAGTTGCATGACATGAAACATCATTCAGAACAAAATTACATACCGTTAAATGTTGTTATGGCGACTATGTTTGGGGACTGCAAAGAACTTCAATAGTATTGGCTTGTACGGTATCGACAGCAAGCTTCAGTTACCACTATCATCAGTGACAGTGGAGTTCAAGGTGACCAAGGCAGGACAGCTGATGATTGTGAAAGACAATACAGAGGAGAAAGTGAGAGAAGCAGCATTGGAGGTGCGGACATGTAAAAAGTGGATGGCAGCAAATGCAGTCGAAGAGGCAGAATTCTGACAAAGACACAGTGACATGGCAGGCACAGTAGAAACACTAAGGTCGGGGCTGGGAAGTCTGAAAAGACGTGCGTGGTAAGCAGCAAGCACCAAATAGAAGCGTGTCATGGTCTAGAAAGAAGTAAGTCTTGCAGAAGAGAAAGACAGATAAGTCAAAGCTGTCGGCATGAGGAAGCAGGGAGATGGGAAGGTGCGAGGTCCAGGAAACTGTCTTGGAACGACATCTGAGAGTTTATGCCCAGAAAATCAACTTCCTCTTATTTGATATGATATTCTCCATACACCAACAAACTCAAGACATGTGAACGAACTGATGACCCAAACTGTAACCTTGTGGAGTGTAAAGGAGGGGGGGGGGGACATGGCGTGTGGTGTGTGTATGTGTGCCTCTCTGTTAACTGATTTGGCGATCGTTATCTAGAGGGTGACCTCCCTCGATGTTATTGCCCAATGTGAATAGATAGATAGAACATTGACAGAGAACTGAGCAAGACTATTGCGAAGAAATAAACAAATACGAGCCCCCTTAAACAGTAAATTAAATAAATTTAATTAATTAATACATAAACTAAAATTGCAATTACAATCTAACCGATTTACATTAATGGAATTTAATAGCAGTGTTCAATTTACGGATTCGTTCATCATAGTAACGAGTGGTGAAAAGAGTACAACGTCAACGCCTGACTTGCATCACCTGGCGTCGTTCTCTCTTGACTTTGTGTATTCCACGTCTAGCGTGTATGCTTGGTTCTTCCTCTTGACCCTTCTATTCTGAACTCTCTGTTTGCGGACTTCCCTCTTGGACTGTCCTCGTCGGGTTTCTCGGGGAGGATACAGAAAGCTGTTCCCTTAAATGACAAGATTACGACTAAAGCTATATATGTTTCACCACCTATCCGTATATATAAAATCTCTCACTTTCGTTATTCAGAGACGTAAATAGCTATCCACATTGCATAAAGTGACCTTAACGATTAACGGTCCTTACAAATTTACTGTATTTGAGGTAAGGTACCATCGTTATCTATAGTTACAAATGACCATTGCAATATACCAAGTCTGACCTTAATTAAACAGTTCATCGTCCCTGTTCCACGCGGCAATTGCCGTATATATCAGCATACATTACTATTCGTCTTCTTACAGCTGGCTAGTCAATTCCGCTCAATAAGATAAATGCTCGATTACTATTGCGTAAGATTCACTAAATTCTAGCTTACAGTAACCAATAACCTGCAAGATCATTTGAGCATTACAAAATCATATATAAATATGCAATTATCATTAACTCACGATAAACTGTATCATCCTACAGACAAAGGAAATTCATTCATGCAACCATAAGAAATTCTACTCATTGAATATTTGGATTACATCACAAATCCGTCAATTCTATCCATGAACTAATAACTGTTAAATTAAAGAAATAAATTGCATAACACTCTAACATATCAACAGAGTCCTATGAAATTGAATAAACGATACATGCATGAATCATAAGCATATCAAACACATTTGCATAAAATCAAACAAACAAAATAGAAAATTACATGGAAATTAAAATTGCGTAACCTTAATGCTGTTTCTTTTCCACACAAACCGTGCGTCCTAGCACTATAGCCTGTCATTTCCTTTCAAGACAACTATCTGGCCTCTTTACTTTGTTAACGAGGGAAAACTCTATTCTCAGGTTTTTCCATCGGAGTCTCAAATTCGACTTCTCTCAAGCAAAATTGGACTAAAGAATTCTGAGCCAAGTCGTTACCTTAAAATCAGATTACTTCCAAAGTGTACGCCGTAATTTTAACTGACCAATCGAAAGCAAATGTTCCTAAATTTTCCCCAGAATAATCATGTCTTTCATCAGATTTTGACAGCCTAGTATATGATGCAATTAGCTTTACTTTGAAGATCAACTATTTGACATGCGGTCCTTTACGAATAGATACGGTCGTAGTTCTAATGTACTCTCTGCCAATATACCGTTACGATGACTGGGTCAGTTCCACTGAAGCTTAAACGTAAGCCCTTTTATGTTTCACAGATGAAACAAGGGAAATATCAAAGTGACCTTTCTCAAAGGCTTTTCTGGCTTGACTATGATAAAATTTTAATGCACAATTTATTCAACTTTAGGATCAGTACTTCTTCAACATTCGACACATTACACAGGCCCCTCCTTAAGAGTAAAATATGGGATTTTGCTCTCCGAATTTTGAAGTTGCATTTCAAGTCATTGTTTACATGTCCTGAAGTGACCTCTTCACCTCAGAAACAACTAATCTATTCAGACAAATTGCTCCTACATTGGCACTTTCTTTAATTTAACGCAATTGAATTTGATATTGCTGAAGAAATAATGACCATCTCATTAAACGACCATTTGTCAATTTAGCTTGGGCCAAATAAGCAAGCGGTTGATGGTCAGTTTCCAGAATAAACTTTCGCCCATACAGGTAGCTCTGGAATTTGGAGATTCCAAAGATAATCGCTAGGCATTCCCTTTCGGTAACTGAATAATTACGCTCAGCGGGAAGTAACTTTCTACTACCATATGCAACCGGGAATAAGTTCCCATCATGTTCCTGCAGTAAAACTGCACCAAGACCACTGTTAGAAGCGTCGGTACGTAAGACAAAGTCCGTCGTCACGTCCGGTAGTCTCACTACGGCGTCTGACGTCAACCTATCCTTCAATGTCTGAAATGCCCTCTCACAAGCGTCGGTCCAAATAACTTTCGTCGGAGCCTTCTTCCTTTTCAAGTCAGTCAACAGACTGGCAATAGCGCTTAAATTTGCAACATACTTACGATAATAACCTGCAAGTCCTAAAAAAGATCGCACTTTCGTTTCTGTAGTTGGACGTGCGACGTTCCGAAGCTGGTCGATTTTAGCACTGTCTGGGGTTAATGTATCTCCACTGAGGGTGTGTCCTAGATAAGTCAGTCTCCGAAATCCTATGTGACATTTAGACGGTCGGGCGGTAAGCCCTGTCTGTTTAAATCGTTCCAGAACTTTTCTCAGTAAGACCACGTGTTCTTCCCAAGTTGGTGTCGCCAATAACAAATCGTCCATGAAATTCGAAACTCGGCCCCTCTTAAAGGTTCTAGCAGTATCCTCATCATTCGGGTGAAAATGCTGGGTGCATTCTGGACCCCGAACGGCATGACTACCCATTGGTAGGTCCCATCTGGTGTTGCAAAGGCAAGTTTTGGACGGTCTTCCTTACGAACTGGAATTTGCCAATATCCCTTTGACAAGTCTATTTTCGAAAAATATTTGGCGTTGGTTACTCCGGCGAATATTGACTCAGGATCTGGTAACATTTCCACCTGAAATTCTGTCATCCTATTTAACTTCCGATAGTCAACACAAAAGCGGCGATCACCATCCTTCTTCTGTACCTAAACAACCGGTGAACTATATACGGATTCGGCTGGTTCAATGACCCCTAAGTCAAGCATAGCTCGAATTTCGTTCCGTACGGTTTCTAACTTCGCACGAGGCAGTGGATAGGGTTTCAGGTTCACAGGCATTTCATCCAGTAACTTCAAACTGAACTCGTCCAAGTCCGTCATGCCTGGTCTTTCGGTCAAGACACTTGCGTAGTCGTGGAGTATCTCCTCCACCTCTTTACGTTGTTCTGACGTTAGCATAGCGTCAAGGACGACGTCGACGTAGGTTTCATTCCTCGTCAAAGGACAACTAGAAAGCACTTCCGCCACTCCTCTGTTGTCGTCGGGTTCTTCAGTCACAACTGTAGCAACCACGAACTCAGTAGGTGTCTCCCTTTTCACGATAGCGTTTAAGAAGGTTAACGTTGTACAACTTCTCTTTATCTCCCACCTTGATATGATAGTTCTGCCCACCCTTCTTTTTTGTTACAACGAACGGTCCTCTCCAGGATACTTGGAGTTTGTTGTGCTCTAACGGTAACAATAACAATACCTTGTCACCAACTTCAAACTTCCGTTCTTTCGCCCTCTTGTCGTAGTACTTGGCTTGACGTCCCCGTGCGTCACGGAGATTCTTCTGGGCCAAGTTGCAAACTTCCTCCACCTTGTTACGGAGATCAACAACATATTGATACGGTGTTCGTACTTCCTCGGATGCCTTCTCATCCGTCCATAACTGTTTCAATATAGCCACGGGTCCTCTCACTGTCCTCCCATAGACTAGTTCAAAAGGTAAAAATCCTAGACTAGCTTGGGGTACTTCGCAGTAAGCGCAAAGTATCGCGGTAGGGTATCAATCCCAGTCCTTGGGTCGACCTTCGCACAACTTCTTCAGAGCTTGCTTCAACGTCCCATTGAAACGTTTTACTAGACCATTGCACTGCGGGTGATACGGGGTAGTAGTCAGGTGCCTAATGGAAAGTAACCGGTTCACTTCTTCCATCACCTGGTTAACAAACTGCGTCCCTTGGTCAGTTAGTATCTCTTCAGGAACACCAACTCTAGACCAAACTCCTAACAAAGCTTCAGTCACCGTAACTGAATCAATGTTCTTCAACGCAACGGCCTCCGGGTATCGGGTAGCATAGTTAACAATCGTTAACACATAACGATTACCACTTTCTGACGCAGGCTTTATCGGACCTATCAAGTCCATAGCCACCCTTGAGAAAGGGTCATCAATCAGAGGGGTGGTTCCTAGTGGCACTGGGCGATGTGAAGTCTTAAGTGCCACCCGCTGACACTTCTCACACGACAGACAAAACCTCCTTACATCCCCATACTCCCCCACTAACCTATCTCTCGTCTTTGCCACACCCATGTGACTACCGAGTAGACTCTGATGTGCTAGCCTAAGCACTTCTTCTTTCTTAGACCGAGGTACAATCACTTGCTTATACCTCTCGGAACCTTTCCGGGCGTATCGATACAAGATACCCCGTTTCAGCGCGAACTCTACCTCACCGTCAGGTAAGTTCCGCACGGACTTCTCCTTTGCATACCCGCGTATCCTATTAAGGGTAGAATCTTCCTCTTGAAGTCTCCTTAATTCACCAGGTAGTAAATTATCTATGGGCGAAGTCAAGGGGTTCAGCGGCTTCGACCCTGACCTTCGCTTCACAAACCTCTTCTCTACGGACCCCACGTGCACGGGTGTACACGTCATAGGATTAGGCTGTGGCAACACATACCTACATCCTAAAATTACGTCATGCGACAACCCTGACAAGCACTCTGCTTGAATTCGTCCTTTCACATACAGCGAATCAAGATCGATGTAAACAACCAGAAGGGAATCTTTACTCCTATTAGCAAATTGAACTTCCACTGTCTCACCTGTATACTCAGCAGGTTTGACAAATTTGCTATACACCAAAGCTGGATAACTACAGTCGGTGTCATACAACACAGTAGCCTTCTCTCCATGTACCGTAGCTGTTGCTGTATTCGACCACTCAACTGGTTTTCACTTCCTACCAGTGTCTGGTGTCACCACATTTATCGAGGGACGATATTTCCTGCAGTTCTTGAGAATATGGCCATGTTTGTTGCAACCGTAGCACACAACTTCATCTTTCTTACCAGGGGTACCTTTATCTACCCCTTGGGACTTTCTGGAACCACGGAACTGATCAAGGCTGAGATTATCAGCCCCTAGCTTCCCACCATTTTGACCATTCCGCCTAGGAGGTGTCAAACCGTTAGCTCTCCTAAAGTCAGTGACGCTGGTTCGATCCCTGCCACTCCATGTGGTCGGACGAGAGTGTGCACTCTCATATCGCTCAGCCATCACACTGATATCTTCTAAGGTTGCGAAATCACGCTCCACTAAAAATACGATCAGGTCTTCCCGATACGTCGCGAGTCTTATCGTGCGCGTCGGCAAAGACTTGCCAACGCATCAAATATATGACATATCATCGTGGATGAAAACGACGATGTTA
Organism: Megalonaias nervosa; assembly: GCA_016617855.1. Classification (NCBI taxonomy): domain Eukaryota; kingdom Metazoa; phylum Mollusca; class Bivalvia; order Unionida; family Unionidae; genus Megalonaias; species Megalonaias nervosa. The sequence continues at coordinate 16,760 of JAECUM010017167.1, read as the reverse complement.
TTGAGAAAAAGGATACAGTAGTAATGAACAATAGCCAGAACTGAAACGATTGCAGTTTCTGATCCTGGTAAAGTAAAAATGTTTTTAAAATATTTATTGACGGAATTAGCAATTAGACAATGATTTTCCATTACATACCAGCATGCCTACGGTGATTCAACTAAGGCAACTCGCGCGAGAGCGTCGATACAAACATCAAGCGGTGTGAGAAAAAACTGACATACTTGTAATGCTAGAACTTTCTCCATAGGCGCCACAGTTGACTGTGAAGCAACGCACCTTTGCGACATAGCACCGCAGTATCATATCAAGATTCTCTACACAGGCCAATGTTGTCAATGTTATTAAATAATCAGGTGCATCTTAATTTTCTAACATATCTATTATGTATCAACAGAACCGTCATTGGTGGCATTTACAATTGTTTCACATATATACAGCATCAACATCATTAGTCCCCGGAAATGAAATTCAGTTCGCAGGAATCAACATTTATATGGACGGGTTTTTAACCGTCTTTGGCGTTTGTGTTTAAGATTTATTATTACATATAAGTGAAAGATTCTGAACGTGATGACGATATTGCGGAATTTGCGGACGGGGTATTGAACCTAATGATAGCGAGTGCTAATACCGATATCAATTTTCTTCCACGTGTCGACGAATATCTGCTTCAAGTGTTATTAGCAATATATAAATACAATCTCAGCGAAGGCTAGATAGAAAAATTGACCTTTGGAACCATGATGTGCCACTACCAACTCGAGGCCAGCTTGGAATCATAACATTAACAGGAGAAAACACCAGGCAAAAAGATGCAACACCATCCGGCTTAAAATCAGCCAAAGACTGTTTCTACAATACAACAGTCAAAAATTCACAACCGAATTCCCCCCGGTTACATTCCCCATGGATTATGTCCAAACCTATATGACTCAACTAACAAAAGAGAAGCTCAACTGTTATTTAATAAGGACGCGTCTGTCCGCATGATCGTCAGAATCACAAAGCAATGGTGTAATCGGTGTGTTTCTAAATGATCGTGGAGCCAAACCCCATGAACTTACAATCACCGGAGATATAAATACTCTCCCGGAAGATATTTTCTATGATTGCATGGCAGTTGAACCAGTGAAGAAAAGTGATTCAGCTGAACAAGGTCATCTTGGATGCTCATAGCTACCGACGCGAAAATATAATCGAAGCGGAGCAAAAGCAGCAACATGAAATCGCTAGGAGAAACTCCATTCTTGAAAGGCAAAACACTTGTTTGTGTTTGTATATTCTGTATGCGGAATCACTGCTGCGACCAGTTGCCCTCGGTGTTGATGATGTTCTGACTAGAGCAAGTATCATAGGTCCACCAACTGGGTTTGTTGCGGGAGGTATATACATAGAAACCCTGTGTCAAAGGAGTATTTTTTTTCTGTTATTTACCGACACTGGTTCTTTAGTTTATGAAATATTTGCAGAAGATGTTTATCAAGATATCTATGATCACAGAGACGAATTTGACTTATCTGACGTCCCTGCTAAAAGTAAATTCCACGACCCTGTCAACAAGAAGGTTATGGGGAAGATGAAAGACGAGTTTTGTTTTAAGCCAGTAGCAGAGTTTATTGGATTACGATCGAAGATGTATGCAGTTCGTGTAGATGATGGAAAGGAGTCTAAAAAAGCAGAAGGTGTTAAGAAATGTGTTGTAAAGACAAATATAGCCTTCGATGATTATAAAGACGTTTTATTTAACAATAAGATGCATACTGCCGAGATGGTTTCGTTCAGATCATACAAATATGAGGTAAATACCGATCAAGTTATCAAGCAGGGGTTAACTAATTTTGATGACAAAAGGTGGTGTGAGGATGGAATTAACACATTAGCGTTAGGTCATTATAGAACTTATTTTATTCTGTAGAAGTAATCATAGGTATGGAAATCGTACTTCTATAAAGTTCTTTTATCCAGGAAGTATTAGAATCTTATTTGGACTATTATCGTTTTTAATGAAATGGCGATAGAAGCGTCTGTTATCCAAATAAATAGCTGTATAGTAAACCAGATACTAATTTATATTTTATTTTGTGAATAGAGTCTTCCTCATTTACACAGACGTCTAAGCTAAAAGGCTACTTCTTTCTAAAACAGTATTGGATCACTCGTGTTAGTTTGTTTTAAAACAAATCTGTCCTAGACAAAATAAATAATAATAATAATAATAATAATTTTAAAACCTTACAGAACCACATAATACCGTTTTATAACATTATCGATTTATACAGTAGTATAGAGAAAGGCCGCTGAGACGTTATTTTGTATATTCGATCTGGAGTAAGGGTTCTTTAACCGTTTGCGATCTTGTAAAACAAATAGTTCTTTAGGAAACGAAATAAAGCAGTAAGAAATGTTTGGCGTAGCAAAAGCCGCTTATGTGGGAGGTGATCGAAAAGTTAAGAAGGAGGCTTTAAAACGACAAAATAAAGTTTAACAATAGTAAACCAGATACTAAGGGTATACTAATGGTCTAGAAACGGCCTTTCTCTATACAACCTTTTTTATAATTGCATTACCTGACCTTCGGTAATTACTTAAGCAATTCCTTGCAATTATAAAAAAGGTCGGAGATATTTTATGATCATCAAAAATAATTATTTTTTATTTTTTATTTTTTTATTTTGTTTGTTATAATGCCAAAGACAGTTGTTATCAGCGATGATGATGAGCAAAATATTGCTAACTTTAGAAATAAACAAACTGCACAACAGATTTCAAAACAATATCGTATTGGTATTGCAAGAGTTTATGAAATTTGGAAACGTTTCAACTTGATCAATAATAATGCTAAGCATGATCTGATATCTATTGTCGATGATGATGATAAGGAAACCTCAGTTGATCAAATAGAATCTTGCGGCCCCCTTGTCAACGATGATGATCAACAGAATAAAATAAATGATCTTAAAGAAATAATTGATGAGCAACAGAATAAAATAAATGATCTTAAAGAAATAATTGATGAGCAACAGAATAAAATAAATAATTATAAAAACAAACTTGATGAGCGAAATAAATTAATAAGAAACTTGGAATATGAACGAAATATAAATATAAGTAGAATCTCTGATCTAGCAAAAACAAATCACCGGTTAACAATAACCGCAGCACAATATTATATGCAGAAGAAGTAAAGTTATTTGCGTGGTCTTCCTCGCAATCGTCCACCAGTAATTGTTTCTTTTTTATCTGTTTCATCAACTTCATTAATAGTAGATGTTTTCCTAATTCCATTAGGCGAGTTGCACAACAATAAATCATCAACAATATTCTTAGCTTTTATTTCTTCTTCAATCATAGAACGACCTAGGATAGTTTCTATTTCTATAACTGACTTGCAGAGTAAATTGAATCTTAGATCAAATACTTCTGAAAACTCATCAACAATCTTGATCAAAGAAAATTCTGTTAAGTCAGTAACTTTACCGATAACTGGTTCGATCTTATTATTTATAATTTTAAAAGTCAACTGAGAATCTGGTGGTGGTATAAAATATTTATTTCCGTTCAGTCCTTGAATCAACGCGTCGCGGAAATAATTATCTGGTCCAGTATGTTTGTTTAGTAAATTTAATGCAATAAGATCATTTACTGATATTGCCATTATATTATTTATTTATCATTAAATCAACGACATAAAAAATAAATATTTTATGAACGACTGAACTCAACAGACTCTAGATTCGACTCAACAGACTATCAGAATTATTATTATATATTATTATTTTTCTAATTATTTATTTATTTATTATATTTTATTCTGTTTTGGTATTTTGAATAACAATTACTACAGATGATCTTTTCTAGGTATTTTATTTTATTTTGTAAATCTCGTAGTTGTTTTAATGATTCTAAGTATTTTTTCATGATGTTGATGTAATCTTCTTCAGACTTATCCATAATTCGTATGATAAACAGTAATTCAATTTTAAATCACACAAAGAAAATCCTCGATTGTAGGTGGTTCTTGTTTTTTGATTCTACGTTCTGATGATCTCGTTTTATAATAATATAGAACTGCACGATAATTTTTACCGCCACACTTTTTACATAATTCTGATTTACCTCGTGTTCCAACACCACAGCTCAGACACGGCTTTGGACTTTTTATACCGCTTTGGATCCTTTGTTTGTGTAGTCCGCAGTATTCTTCATAACACCGCTTATTACAAATATTATATGATCCTTGAGGTAGATATTTACAATAATTATGTCCGATTGGGAATGGCATTATTATATATCTATGATTAATTTATATTTAAATGATATTAATATTTTAAGCAAATAATTTAAATTAGATAAATTTTATCTAAACTAATATATATATAATCATGCAGAGAACGCATTTTACACGTTCACAAACAGCTAAAAGGCTGATGAGCGAGTATGAATCTCTCTCTGGAAAATCTGTTAGGTATCCAAAATCCAATTATGATCTACAAAGATTAAAAAATGAAGTTGATCGATTAAGACATGAAATGGAGATTGAACATCAAAAATTTTTATTATCATTAGTGCATGAGGAGATGAAGTTGAGTAAGGCTCCTGGAAAACCAACTAGGAAAACTCGTAATATTGATGCAAGACGATTTATGGACGAGTATAAATCACTAACTGGTAATGTAGTAAAATATCCACGATCGAAACGAAGAACTAAAACAATTGCAAGACTCTATTAAGAAAATCTACGAAGACAGATCAGAGTTGACCGTAGAAGTTACTCAGTCATCGTTCGACGGTTATTATAAAACGTATAAAATCCGCATTAATGATAATTCCAGACCATTACATGAAATACTCAAAGATGTAATTAAATTTATCCAGCACAATGATGGAACAGTTAAAATACTGGTTAGAGTACACGCGCTGTTGAAACGTCCTGTAAACGAAGAAAAATCAGATCCTTATTTTGAGTCAAAGATGATTAAAATATTTAAGAACGCTGATGCTGAAGATGTTGCTACTAGTATAATGCAAAATCTTAAACAAAAAGAACAGGATCAACATTATTTATTACGTGCAGATGAGCCTGATTATGATATTGATGATCTCGTAAATAAAATTGTACAGAACTATGATAAACAGCTCGATGAGTTTACCGAAAAAGGATCTGGCTGGGTGTTTGATGGCATTATCGATTTATTGATCGACGTTCATAAATTTAATCCTCTTCGTGATGGTAAATTCGTTGATTTGCCTGATAAGATCAAAAAGACTCATTGTTGTATTAATGTTGTTAGTGACGATAATAAATGTGTTATGTGGAGTATTTTAGCAGCATTATTTCCTGCAGCTGATCACGCCAATCGAGTTAGTAATTATCAGCAGTATGTTAGCCGATTAAATCTATCCGGTATTAATTTTCCAACGCCGATGAATCAAATAGGTAAAATAGAAAATCAGAACAGAGAATTAATTCCTAATGGCATTAACGTATATGGTGTTGATGATAATAAGAAAATATTTCCTCTACGTATATCACCGTTTGCTGGGCCGAGAACAATTAATCTACTTCGGTATAAGAAACATATGTCGTGGATAAAGAATTTTAATGGATTACTTAAAAGTCAGTATAATGGTCATCAGCATAAGGTACATTTCTGCTATAAGTGTCTGCACGGATTTTCAAAGCAAGAATTACTAGAGGATCATCTACGGTATTGCGTTTATGATCAAAAAACAACATTACCAAAAGAGTCTGATAAACTTTTATGCTTTACGAATTATAAGAAGAAATTTGTAATTCCGTTTTCAATCACGTATGATTTTGAGTCAGTATTACAACCTGTTGATGACGTTAGTACAGCTGGTTCTAGATTAACCAAACACGTAAATGTACATGTTCCTGTTGCCGTTGCGTATAAAGTAACTTGTATAGTAGATCCAACACTATCAGAGTCAGTTAAATTATATCGCCGTAGAAGTAAAGATGATGAAGATCCTGCTGTTTGGTTAATGAAAAATCTGTTTATGGAGGCAACTAAAATCAATAATAGACTTAGTAAAGTAACTCCGATGATTCCGCTGACTCCAGAGCAGCAGAACAACCATAATACAGCTTCTATTTGTCATATTTGTGAAAAAGAGTTTGATAATGCTGCTCCAGTTGGTAGTGCTGGTGAACGCGTTCATGATCACTGCCATCTCACGGGACAGTATCGTGGAGCCGCACATAATTATTGCAACTTGAAATTTCACGCACTAAAGTTCATACCCTGTATCGCCCACAACTTCAGAGGCTATGATAGTCATTTTATTGTAAGGTCGCTTGGTCATCCCGATGTTGTACGATTATGGAATAATCAGAAAATCGATTGCATCCCCAATAATGCAGAAAAAATTATGTCATTAACTGTTGGTCCACTTCGGTTTATTGATAGTATGCAGTTTATGTCATCGTCGTTAGATGCTCTTGCTAAGAATTGCGTTGAGTTCCCGTCACTTACAGAGTATTTTAATGATGCAGTAATGCTCATGAAACAGAAAGGTATTTTCCCTTATGAGTATATTAACAGTTTTGCTAAACTCGATGAAACAACATTACCGAACAAAGATAAGTTTTATTCGTCGTTGAATATCGAAAATATATCAGATAAGGATTATAATTAAGCTAATGAGGTTTGGAATAGATTTAATTGCCGAACAATTGGTGATTATCTAGATATATATCTTATACAAGATGTTTTGTTATTGGATGACATTTTCAGAAGTTTCCGTCTAACCAGTATTAATAAATATAAATTAGATCCCGGTTGGTACTTTTCCTCGCCAGGTTTGTCGTGGGACGCGTTATTTAAGTTAACTAAGGCTAAAATAGAATTAATTACCGATGGCAACGTCGATATGTATAATTTTATCGGTAAATCAATCAGAGGCGGTATTAGCGTTATTAGCAAAAAACATTCTTTAGCCAATAATAAATATCTATCTGAGTATGATTCTGAAAAACCTTCGTGTTATATTATTTATTTGGACAAGAACGCTCTGTACTCCTGGGCGATGTGTCAGGCTATGCCAGTCAGGTGCGTCAGTTGCGTTAGCGCAGAAAGATTTTTAGAATATACAAATAATTTAACCGTAGATTTAACAAACTCTATGTATTCATTTTACGTCGAGGTTGATGTAGAATATCCTAAAGAGCTTCATGATCTACACAATGATTATCCATTTTTACCGGAGAAGATGATTATTTCTGACTCACTTTTATCTTCTACACAATTGCATAATCGTGTTGGGAAGCCGTGTATAATCGAGAAGCTAGTACCTAATTTATTAAATAAACGTAATTACGTTACGCATTATAGAAACCTCAAGCAGGCAGTTGAGCACGGCTTAAAAATAACTAAAATTCATCGTGTATTGATGATCGAACAGTCTCTGTGGATGGCTGATTATATTAAATTTAACAACGATATGAGAACAAAAGCAACTACAGATTTTGAAAAAGATTTCTTTAAGCTCATGAACAACTCAGTATTTGGCAAGACCATGGAAAATATTTTCAATCGAGTAGATATCGAAATAGTAAATTCACAGAAACGTTGTAGTAAATTAATTGCATCAGAGAGATTTGCCGGCATTATACCTATTTGTAAAGACGTTGTTATGGTCAAAAAGCATAAATCTAATCTAGTATTAAATAAGCCTATCTTCGTCGGTGCTACAGTATTAGAAACATCAAAGTAGCTCATGTATGATTTCCATTACAACTTTACCAAGAAAATATGGCCTCAGTCAAATCTGTTATTTACCGACACTGATTTTTTAGTTTATGAAATATTTGCAGAAGATGTTTATCAAGATATCTATGATCACAGAGACGAATTTGATTTATCTGACGTCCCTGCTAAAAGTAAATTCCACGACCCTGTCAACAAGAAGGTTATGGGGAAGATGAAAGACGAGTTTTGTTTTAAGCCAGTAGCAGAGTTTATTGGATTACGATCGAAGATGTATGCAGTTCGTGTAGATGATGGAAAGGAGTCTAAAAAAGCAGAAGGTGTTAAGAAATGTGTTGTAAAGACAAATATAGCCTTCGATGATTATAAAGACGTTTTATTTAACAATAAGAAGCATACTGCCGAGATGGTTTCGTTCAGATCATACAAATATGAGGTAAATACCGATCAAGTTATCAAGCAGGGGTTAACTAATTTTGATGACAAAAGGTGGTGTGAGGATGGAATTAACACATTAGCGTTAGGTCATTATAGAACTTATTTTATTCTGTAGAAGTAATCATAGGTATGGAAATCGTACTTCTATAAAGTTCTTTTATCCAGGAAGTATTAGAATCTTATTTGGACTATTATCGTTTTTAATGAAATGGCGATAGAAGCGTCTGTTATCCAAATAAATAGCTGTATAGTAAACCAGATACTAATTTATATTTTATTTTGTGAATAGAGTCTTCCTCATTTACACAGACGTCTAAGCTAAAAGGCTACTTCTTTCTAAAACAGTATTGGATCACTCGTGTTAGTTTGTTTTAAAACAAATCTGTCCTAGACAAAATAAATAATAATAATAATAATAATTTTAAAACCTTACAGAACCACATAATACCGTTTTATAACATTATCGATTTATACAGTAGTATAGAGAAAGGCCGCTGAGACGTTATTTTGTATATTCGATCTGGAGTAAGGGTTCTTTAACCGTTTGCGATCTTGTAAAACAAATAGTTCTTTAGGAAACGAAATAAAGCAGTAAGAAATGTTTGGCGTAGCAAAAGCCGCTTATGTGGGAGGTGATCGAAAAGTTAAGAAGGAGGCTTTAAAACGACAAAATAAAGTTTAACAATAGTAAACCAGATACTAAAGGTATACTAATGGTCTAGAAACGGCCTTTCTCTATACTACTAAAGGCGATGCTAGTAAAATAATGTCACTACGGCTGATTCGCGAAAAAGTGTTTATTTAAAACTTCTCTCGGCGGCACCAAAGTAGTCTTAATACAGTTAATAAACTCTTGTTGATGGCTATTTAAGATAAAACGATTATCATGGCTGAATTCAGCACCGTGTTGGCGGAAATGGAAAACCACAGACGACTCTGAGTATAGATCAAGAACCGGGGCATTAACGACCCTGATTTACAGGCAGTGAAAAACGAGTAAAATTTTGTGAGTAGCAACTGCTGTAGTAGGAACTGCAATATAGGACTACACTCGTATGGTTTCGTTTTTTGGAACAATACTCATCACGTGCATGCCTTCATAATCGAGTGGTATGATAACAGCGGTTTGTTTGGGGTAAAAACCCCTCCCCTCCCCCATTATATCCTTTCATCACACAGAAGGAATTAGCAAAATCGTTGCACACTAGTGTGCAAAAAAAAAAAATCGTTATTGGAAATAATAATTGGTCTATAAAAGGCTTTAACATAGACAAGTGCCAATAATAAAATATATCCAAAATCGCTATGATCACACAACTCAGTTTATTGTAGGCCCGATATAGTCATTTTCAAATAATAACATTATAGACTCAGAACACCAATTCTTTTTTCATAGACATCCAATTTTAACGTGTGAAAGAAATTTAAAAACATCTTTTATGCACTAGATTCCCCATTATATAATACAGCTCTACATACTGCAGATTCGATACCAAGGTCAAACCGGGTAGACAGCATCTTTGTCATTGTGAAAGACATTTATCTCCCGTTTCTCCTGCAAGATATAGTCAAATAAAGTGCTCCAATTGTCGTTAAAAATCACCAACCAAATGTTAATGGCAAGTTTTAGACTATATGCTCCATGAGATGCCGAATATATTGTAGGGTGGAGCGACGACAAGGGTATATGTATATCGAGGATGCTTTTAGCTCCAGAGTTATGTCAGTCAATAAGATATGAGAGAGTGTTCTAGTATAACCGTGTTTTCTTTCCGATTTGTACAAGGAGACTCTCGAGTAATCCTTCGGCAGACTTGGAGAGGTATACATTGTGGCTCCTTGACCATGGTGGCGCTCTACAGTTTCACATTTTGCGCAGGTTTAGATTTTTAAAAGAAAAGAATTTCTCCGGTTTTCCTCACTGGTAACACTGGCTGTTTAAAAAGACTTTGCATATATTAGATATTTTTTGTTCGAAGAACTTTTAATCCCCTTTAGTTTGGTGTATGATTGATATTCGTAATACGGGTTATAGAGGATATAGCCTGGCCTTACTTCAGATGTGTAGCTTTCAAAAAACCGCTAACTCTGCTTGATCACATTCACTTCCTCGACTTCAGAGGTAAATTTTAAATTAAGAGCAGATAATTTTTTTTTTTTTGCATTTTATTTATTTAGTAATTCATTCATTACACTTTCTGAAGATGTTATCGTCTAGTCTGGCAAAATTCATTTTCCCTATTTTAATAACTGCTAAAGATAGTGTACTTTAGACTAATACAGTCTGATTTCTGAGCACAAGGGATCAGTTATTTTAGTTAGGTATGTACTTAGATTATTTACAGTTTCCACAAGAACAATATCCAAAGAAATTTTTCAGCCCCAGTACATGAAAGTAACAGAGAGGTATATCAACATCCTCTCCATTGTGCATGTTGCAAATGTAAACAACTTCACCTTTCACACCTGCCACTTTCTCAGAAGTTCATAATATCTGTTGCGCGCCCGCTTAAGCAAGAGTTGTAGAACCGGAAATACGTCGTGATAGTCAACTGGACGTCACGAGATACACGTGTTCCATTTTGGAATCAATATTAAACAATATAACTAAAGGAGTGAAATCAATAATTCAATATGGCTGTAAGAGTGAAAATCATTGATCCATGCATACATCCTACTTGTGGATGAAACGTGCATTATTCATAGTTTTTGTACAATTTCTTTACATTGATCATCCTAGGTGATAGAATCATACATTGTTCATACTTATGTATAAATCCTATAATTTGATCACCTTAGGTGATAGAATCATACATTGTTCATACTGGTGTATAAATCCTCTAATCTGATCACCCTAGGTGATAGAATCATACATTGTTCATATTTGTGTACAAATCTTATAATTTGATCACCCTAGGTGATAGAATCATACATTGTTCATACTAGGGTATACATCCTATACTTTGATCACCCTTGGTAACAGAATTATACATTGTTCATATTTGTGTGAAAATTCTGCACATTTATCATCCATGGTGATTGTTCGTATTTGTCTAGAGATTCTATATATTAATCATCCATAGTGATATCTCCCTATATCGATCATACTTGTTCACTTTCCATACGCTAATTCTTGTTTGACTTCGCGCTGAAGTTACAAGTTCTGATAACTACCATTTAGGAATGATGTAATTTCGTTATATCAGATGTTGAAATCAGCGCTCATTATCCTGTTAAATTCATTGTTGGTCATCATACGCAAGAGTATGGTGTCAGATTTATTCATCGTTTAGTTTTGGTTATTAATAAAGATTTCGTTCATGTAATTGCGTTCAGTGACTTCGCTAAAACGAACGACTATACTATCTTATGTTTCAGGATTTAATACGTGGAACAAAATATTTAATTTTGTTTTCACTAAATCGAATAGAAAATATATTCTCTCTCTCGTATTTGTTCAACCCTTGTAAGAACTTTGCCTTTATCTTCCTAAATTGTTTTACAATTTAATCTTGTTTTATTTTTTTTTTAAAAAGATATATCTATAGATCTTCATTTACGTCTTTTTACAATTCCTTGTTTTACATGACTGTTCACATGCAGAATAAAACAGTAAATACGAGCAAATTTCAATGTCTACCATCTCATTTTATTTGCTAAGTTATTCGACTTCAAATCTCTCTCTCTCTCTCTCTCTCTCTCTCTCTCTCTCTCTCTCTCTCTCTCTCTCTCTCTCTCTCTCATGTTTGCTAAGCCCCAGCTATGAAGTCATGTATAAAGTATAATCTTCCTGTCTTGGGAATATTATCGCGGCCATGTGTTTGATGTCAAAAGATTGCCACGGGCTAGTGTCAAACTCTTACGCAAGGTTACATGACCCGCCGGAGACCGGAATCTTGAATCGGCAAAGGCGATAGATCGAACCATCTAAACAAGGTTTGCAGTTATCACACCTATGTGTTAAAGATTAGTCCCAAGATTAAAAGGAAGTCCATTTGGTGAACGGGGTGTATTCTTGTTCGTTCCCACGTTGACAGACAGCGAGAGGGACATTGTCCGCTAAGTTTGATTGGATCGGTTCACAGGGATATCCAATCGGAATTGAGATAGAGGGTGTGATAACAATTCCGATCCAAATGTTACTTCAGACGCGTAAGAGAAAATTTAGTATTTGCCTAGAGGGATTTCAGATCAGTAAGGTTACTCCGAGAACGAAGCCACTCATAATTTGGCGGCAAAACTTAGAGGTAGATTCTAAGGAAAGACAAAGCTTCGAAAAGGTCAGTAAGTTATTTGCTCGATTTTTTGCGGAATATTACGGCATCATAATTGTAATTATTTGTAGTATGTATACTTAATTACTAGGATCGTTTAGCATATAGAATTACCTTTGTAGTGTTCCATTTACATGCGTATTTGAGACATGGACTTGAGCCTATGTAGAAAATTATTAGATGCGAGGCGGAATTATGTAGGTTGTTAGCGTGTGGTCAGAATTAATTTTGTAATCGCTATTAGATTACTTCGTAGTAAACTAGTGCATTTATTAATGCGTTATATTAGAATTTACACATCCTTGAATTGTGAATATGGAAACATGGTTGAAGTATGTAAAATTACATGTAGTTACTATGGACGTATGCGTATATCAGAGCATGGATATTTGAATATTTGTGTACTTTGTATGAGTTGTAAGGTAAAGAAATGCGTCTGATTATTGTGATATTATTTAGTATAACGGGACTAGGAATATGTATTGACGAAATTTATTGATGTATTTATGAGAAGTAATTGATACCGTGCATTTTATTATGACGTTTGTTTTACCATGCAAGAACGTATGTGAACGAATGCGCAACCGAAGAGATTTAATAGCCGTTATCTGATGACACATCTGTGTGTCGTGTGAGATGAGAGGGCTAAGGAAAAAGATTGTACCGTCCTTGTGTTTTCACAGGAAGCTTTTTAGGGGACACAGAACTTCGGGTTCCATTGGGTCCCGAGTCTTCAAGAGACGGAATTGAGGCTGTAGCTGAGACAGTAACAGTCGAAGTCTACAGAAGAGTAGTCGTGATAGAGAAAGTGGAGGAGGAGGACGAGAAGTAGTCTAGAGAAAGTGGAGGAGGAAATGAGTCAAGAAAAAGTCGAGGAGGAGGAGAAGAAGGAATATGGAGAAAAGTCGAGGAGGAAGGGGAGTAGGAAGTAGAAGAAATAAGAGAGAGAAAGGATACATCAGATGAGTAGAAATACAAGGACAGGTGGAAATCAGTCTCACGCTGCTAATCAAGTGATGCAATAGGCTTATTAAAGGGTTGAGCGGAAGGAGTGTAATTGGGAATTTGAGTCATTTGATTATTGAATTGTTAATAAATTGTTATTCATTGAATTTTAACCTATTTGTATATTTAACCATCTAACCGTCGGCATTGCTGACTGGGGGCTCGGAGCTTTACATCTATCTTTCACTAAATTTAACTCACAACAAAATAGAGCCCGGGTTGGAGTTCTATAATAGTTTAAATCAAACACTAGGAGTACCCTACCCCAACCATAACAATCCCCATTCTCTCTCTCTCTCTCTCTCTCTCTCTCTCTCTCTCTCTCTCTCTCTCCACGCCGAAGTTTATAATCAATATTGTCAATATTGCACTTCCCAATGCTCATATGTGCAAAAACAGTTAGTTGAACTTAGAGCACGAAAACAGAATTTAAAACACGCGGAAAGATAACACAAGAAAGCTATGAGGAGTGGTAGCGGACAAAAACTGGTCCAATGAGACAGTTGCAGTTGAAATTTGGATGTCATATGTCGAGAAATCCAATATCACGTGTTGGATCAAATTGCATGTCCTTAAAGTTCCATTTTCTAGATCGAGATTTTAGATTTTATATATTAAATTATACAGTGGTGGTTTAAAGTTCTATTTCCTATGTCGACGTTTTACAGCGTATATTTTGAATTACACAGCAGTGGTTGAAATTGCGATATCATATGTCGAGAATCCCTAATTCACACGTTGTACGCAACTGTTTATGATGAAAGATCCATTTCATATGGTGAATATTTAGATTTCCGCTACGGCGCGTCATAGAAAGCTGCCATCATATAACACTACTTTTAAAACTAACTGTATGAAGTTCGATTTCAAACATTTACCAGATCGTCTTGCACATTTATTCCTTTGTAACTCGTTTTTGGAAAAGGCACTTTTAACTTGAACCACTAACATGCAAGCCTTCCTAGTACTTTTAATGAATGACGCCTTACGCTTTGAGATTCATTCTTGGTTCTAGGATTTGGTCTGAATAAAGACCTTTTTTTAAAAAAAAAAAGAACAGTAGAAATTGTTATTCTGTTAAGTGCAAAGCTACACATTTTGCATTTTCGCAACCAGTCAGTTGCTGTTACATGACAAGTATGCATGTTGCGACTATAATACAAGTCACATGGGTCATGTATGCGCATTTACTCATTTTAAATTAAATATAAATTGTTTTTCTAAAATGTAGCACTAATTTTCTTTAACTAAAGTCTATTCAATCCTGATTTTTGAATGATCTGCACTTAAACTATCACCAAGAAACTTCCAGACGAAAATTATCTATCGCTATGGACTTTTACAATGGTGGCTATGTACTAAACTTGGGTCAAAATAAGAGCGCGTTGAGTGGAATCGTCACAATCGAGGGTAGTACGGATTTGTTTATCAATATGCGTACCTTTCATTGTGACATCACAGCGCGCGACATTCAATCCGGATCGTACTGGATCACACCTTTAGGTTCATTTCGTCCAAAAATGTCTACATATTTTAACATTGATTTTGCCGTATGCACCTCTCGGGGCGTCTAAATAATGACCCTCCAAAGGAATATGGATGTATACGAATCCAAATGAAAAGTGAATATTTGCCACTTAAATGTATGTAGAATCAACTTCTAAAAATGACACCCATTACTGAAATAGTCGGTGTTGAATGCCTACATGACCCGTGTGACTTTTATTTTAATGCATGACTGATTGCTTCATTAGAATTAGTATCAGCTGTATTTATCAAAATCGGAAGAAGACATACACTTGTTTACTAGTACAATGGAATATAACTCCTACAAGGTACGATATTCTGTGTCAAATTCTAAAGCTTGCATTTGTCTTCGTGATATTTCGTCCTTCTGTCTATGATATTGACTTGTTTATGACATATGGAATTTAACAGTAAATTTCAGCTGAATTTAATGCAACGGTACAATTTAATCAGTTTTAATGTTTGTTTTTTTTTAATCAACGGACATTAAATTGAATAAGGAGCTAAATTTCTTGTACAAGAAAGGAAAAAATAAAGTAACACCACAAAATTTAACTTTTGCCTCCCGATAATTCGCTAATATTTAATGTTGCTAATATGCAAGAATTACAGACTTGCTGCACTTTAATAACAAGAAAACTTTGCAATTAACATTATATTTTGTCCCAAACCATGGGTCGTACAATTTCTAAAGGCGCAACCCAGGACTGCTATGACACTACAAGGGAACAAAATAAAAAATTGGATTCTATTCTGCAACCTGTCTAGTGAGTAACTTAGTCGTTACTAACAACATAAATGCATTTAAATGGTTCTTCTTTTTGTAAAAAAGAACCCCACGGCAAATATAGCCAAAATTATAAAAAGTTAAAACCTTCTTATCAAAAACTGCGTAACAGAATTGGATCACATTTGACAGAAATCATTCTGGCATGAAGTTCTTTAAAGATTGTTTACAAACTATGTCAATCTGCCATTAAATATGACTGCTGTCAATGAAGATAGCAAAACTTTTAATGACTTTTTCCAAAATGCTGCCTAACATAATTTGACCAAATTTGATAAAAGGTTCTACATCTTGAAGACGTTCACAGTTACACAAATGAAACTGATGTTCACCGTTACTAAAAAAAAACCACGCCAAAAACAAACAAACAAAAAATAGCACACCATTTTTGCGACAACGGCTGTTGTGTTTGGCGTCATTTCAGATGTCAAGTGAGCAATCACGGGCCCACTCGAGTCCCTTGTTAGATTTTGTACTCTGTACCCCAAGTTTCTACATCTTTCATACCATAAATTATATGATAGTCTGATTTTCATCCTCTACAAATCTACAGTCGTTACATTTTGTAGAGGATGAGAACCAGCCTATTCGGGGAATCATGCCATGCTTCTTCAGTGTCCTGTGAGAAATGGTATATTTTACTGCTATTTTCCACAAGTGAGTTTATCCTTTGTTTGGATTTAATAATTGTGCCAGACGCTTAAATAATTGGCTAATTTTATTTTAAAGTGATTAAATTAAGGAACTAATTTCCGTGCTTGAAGTACTCAAACGCAAGATAAACGATTCCCATCTCGCTAGCGGCAGTTGTTTATAACTGAAAGGAGCTTTCACACGGGATTATCAAATGAAGTTCTCCATATAGCACATTGATAGAATGCATTTACAACGACGTAAGAGTCTTGAGCTAGCTATCGATAAATCCTCCAGGTTTTAGCTCGTGAAGTTTGGCTATAGATAAATGCATGGGCACCCGCATATAAGGACAATTGCCCC